>CALSCE010009132.1:1254352-1278072 GCA_943593645.1 Bovichtus variegatus
GGGGGGGGGGGGGGGCACAGAGGAGCCTTGTGTATCCAAACGACACTGATTAGACTTAACCTTTAACTATTGACTGCACATTGAACTGGGATTTGACTCTATTTACAACAGATCCGCTTGAAAAACCTCCGTTCTGGTAAAAATGACTGGTTTCTGTTTTGCGACACAACACGCTTTGATACGTAACTGGAGAAACAAGGACACGCAATTATAAATGAGCGAGCCTGCAGCAGCGATGTGCAACACGCCGAAAATCAACAGACGTTTCGTGCATAGGCTCAAACTATGGACCTGGTATACATGTTCACAGTTTCGTGTCAATTTTGTGCATAAATAATTTCACACTATCAGCAGAACAGACATTTTCTACCAGCGTCAGATCAGAAAGTCGAGGTTTCGTTAGAGCAGACTTTCGATTAAGGGAAAGAAGTGAGGGAGGACGAGACAAGACGGTGCCAAAAACAGAGACGCAACACCGTCAATTATAACATTCAGGATTTTATGCTTTCGCCAAAGACAGGAAGGCAGAAATAGACAGCGTGGACCAAATCCCTTACTCCTTACGAGACACGTTTGACAAGTGGGGATTCAATGGCACGCAGAAATCATAATCATACATTAGGACTGCATTCATTTGTCCAAAACAGCTTACAGTAAATGCTTTCAGTCTTCGTAGGAACCACATGAATATATAACATTCTGTACCTCCCTCTAAAACGACTAAAAGCACGTTCAGTAATGTACAAGTGCTCAGAGTTTTGTCTTTTAAATGAGACATCAGTGAGTGTACGCAAAGGCCAGGGTATGCTCAGTTCATACAGCATGTTGTCCAACCACGAGGACAAAAACGTTCATAATTATTCTGAATGTCTACATTAAAAAAGATGGGGCAAAAAGTCTGACTCCACAGAAAGGTTTTTCCTCAATGGCATTGACAAAAAAATGACAATAGTGTGGAGAATTCAAACAGAGCGCTTGAGAGGGGAATTAAAATCTTGCTTACTTTCCCACCTGGACATTTACTGGCGTGAAGTTGGATTTTTGATTTGAGCTATTTGCAAAAATAGTCGATTGCAATTCCTTCTATTCCGACATCAGAAATGAGCGCGTGTGGGTATAGGTACTATGCTTGAAGCATAGCGGCGAGGGGTGTCTAGGTGTATTTTAAAAAGGCGAGTGTCCGGCCTGCTGTGGTTGGACGAGGGTGGGCAGCGACTCTGCTGTCCTGACTCAAATGCAGAGATTATTCCTCCACCGTGGGGCGAGGACAGAGACCAGCCTTGACCGGGATGATCTCCCACAACGGCCTCGAGACACGGCGGCTCGTTGTAAAATGTGTTCAGTTTGCTAAAGGAGATGGCAAAGAACCAGCCTCGCACCTCATTCAGCCCCAACTATCACTGGTGCCCTCAAGGGGTGTTATCTAAACCCAAAACATACACAAATGTGTGTAATGTGAGAATGTACATGCATAGACGCAAACAGCAGTAACTGTCAATCACCTGTTCCCTCCAATCGCACGCTAACGAGACACTAATTGGGGAGCTTGCTGACATGACTGACACACACACACACACACACACAGACACACACACAGACACACACACACAGCTGAACTGTCTATCACAGCACACACAGGGAGCTGCAGTGCATGCAAGTTAATGTGAAAACAGTATAATGAGGCTCTAAAAATGAGCTTCTTGCCTCTGATATAAATATGAGGTTCCACATGAAAAGAGGGCAGAAAATAGTTCAATTCAATTAGATTTGGGTTTTGCAATGCGGGTGGCACTAAAAGGGAGCGTTTCATTTCATGCTTATGTAACATATCGTCGTACGCTGGCTAAGCCAAGCGTAGAGAGTAGACCTTCCCTGCTACGTCACCCAAATTCCTCTGAAGGAGAGATGGGAGGCTTTTCAGCAGAGCATCTACTGGCGTGTGGGGGGGGAATTAAAAAAGGTGTGTGGATAAAAGGAACCATGACCTTGCTGCCAAAAAAGTCCACTGGCTTAAATTTTTTCATCACAATAATAGTACAAAGACGTTATTTGGGAAAAGATGGAGGGAAAACACAGGTGCAAACACACACACTCTTCCCTCATCTCAGCCCTGCTGTTGAGTGTAAAGGGACCTGCTGATGTTTCTTATTTATGCAAATCCCATTTTGCAGTTCAGTCACAATGGAGTATTGCTCTCTCCAGCTCCCCTACGCGCTCTCCGTCTGCTCGACCTCCATCTCAAAAATGTCTTTAGTCCATTATTTGTTTAGGCCAATATCAGACACATTATTTCCACCTCTCCTCACAGTTTTCTGCAAGAATATTAAAAAAAAAAACGCATAGCCCATCAGCAAGGAACCGTGCAGTCTGGAGAAGCAGCAGCCAGCTCTCAAACAAAAGCCTTTCAATGTCTTTACACAAGGGCACAACTTATGTGCACCCAATATTCATTCAAATCAAATTACCACCAGAAGTCTCAAGTCAGAGTTTTGCAACAAAAACCCAATGAAAAGATGGATTTATAGGTCTGGGAGTCTAATAGCTTCTAACATTCGTTGAAAAGCAGCCGCAGGTGGTAATTATGAGATAATGGCACATTGAAAATTTCAACTTTGCAAAAAAAAAAAAAAAATCTTCCATCATCACCGTCTTGAGAGCAAGTGTAACGTGTACAAACGCAGGAGACAACGCGGTACTGCGGCGCGTGCGATCCCATTTTACTCTTGTGATGTGAATCATGCGTTTTACCTGATGAGGGTTTAAAGGACTGAAGTGTCAGAATTAAAATCTGCAGGGACGTTTGACAGCGTGCCGGATATTTTGGTTCTTTCCCACAGGGTTTGATGCAACGCGCCTGTATAGAAAACTTTTTGGTGTGTGTGAACAACTTTGTTGCAATTCTTGAGAAAACATCTGAAAGGTTTTCCTTGTTTTAGAGCGCAGCATCATTAAGTCAGTAATATGACTCATGAGCAAACATTAGTGACTGGTTATACCCGACCAAACAGACATTGTACCCAGAGAGTACGGAATTGAAGAAAGGTGCGTTTTATTCTTTACAAATTAAACTTTATTTGTATTAAAATGAATGTGCTACTTCTGTATTCTTAAAGTTAGAGGCAAGCTTTAACTTAAAATCACCATTAAATGTAAATCAATGCCTAACTTTTACTTTTCGTGACAGAATGGTTTAGCTGAAAAGACATGGCTGCAAGGCTAACAACGTCATAGCCATCAAGTATTTATTGTACAGACTTAAATCAAGTACAAAGCCCAGTTGTACATAACCAGCTTCCTTACTACAACAAGTTTCCGCACATACCTGTCTGGCTGCTGGTGAAGCAGTAACTCACTGCAGAAAGAACAAACTGTATTAACTCTCCTTAAAGAAAAAAGCACAAAGCGATGCCAGACTCCTGCTGCCCTCCACAGATCTGTTGCACATCCACGCTGGCTAAGGAAACACCTGCATGCTCACCTGTTGAGATGGCTTCCTGAGTGCACTATCCAAACACGCCACACCCTGCAGATAGCACCCATGAGTCACGCTTGGCACATACTGAATGTTAGGAATGCCAAGTGTCACTAAAGATAGAGCTGTGACGCCACAGTTGTAACATTTGACATGATGCATCTCCCGTGACAGGAACACGGGGGCTCACACATGAACAGTATGACTGAGTCGAAGCCGCACAAATATTTACAATGAACATTTCCGCATTCTCCAGACGTAGCTATACAATA
The DNA here is from genome assembly GCA_943593645.1 of Bovichtus variegatus. NCBI lineage: Eukaryota > Metazoa > Chordata > Actinopteri > Perciformes > Bovichtidae > Bovichtus > Bovichtus variegatus. Next base: position 1,258,097 of record CALSCE010009132.1, read on the forward strand.
GGTGCGCCGCCGCCCGTCTCCACCCAGGCTCCGTCTTCTGCTCACCGGAGGGTGTTTTAGTCTTTCCCCTCACTCGCTTGGTTACCCCCAGTACCAGCTGTCTCTCCTGCGTTTGTACAACAACTCTCACTCCCCCATCCTTTCCTCTGGTCTGCAGACGATGCCCCTCCATCCCCGGGGAGGCGACATGTGTGTAATGTCACATTTTGTCATATCATATCGCGGTGACAGAAGCCTCGCCATGTCCATCACAATGATGGAAGTGGCAATGAAAGGAAAAGGATGGGATACAGGGGGTGTGATACAGATTTCCCCCGTAGGAGGAGGGGGGATTATTACACAAGTCGCTCTCTTCACAGAGAGGGTGTCTGTGTCTGAGACACACACACACACACACACACACACACACATACACACAGCTGACTCACTAGCGACACATCTGCTGGCGTAGCCTGGGCACAGTGCCATGTGTGGCGGCCAGCTCCAGCAGCAGGACTGGCACTCAGCACTTCGGCCTGCTCTGATCTGCGTCTCACACACTTCACCCTGCTCTTCCATCTCTGTCCATCTGCCCTGCGTCTCTGGATCTCTGGCTAAGTGGGTGTGTCTTGCTTACACACACACACACACTAACACACACTCACCTTTCTATTCAATACGAGACAAAGAGACTGTACCTGGCAACAACAACGTGCCATTATTTCTTCAACGAAAAAAGCGTGGGTACAAATCTGGGGCGCGCCAGTATCAAATGCTTACAGCACGACTATTATGGCCAACATTTTGTGGTGAAAAAAAGTATAAAAAAGGTAAACACCACATGTACCTTGGATTTTATTAGACATAAAAAACAAACAGTAAAGCATATACTGCAACTTTTGGATCCCGCAAAGAAAATGAACATAAAATACACATAATAACGGCATTTATACAGGAAGGTTTATTGGTCAATTTTAGACAATTGACTGGAAATTACTTTAAATTCTCTCCTCTGCTAGCAGCGGATGTGCGAGTAATGAAAGTAGAAATTAAAAACCACGAGTGCAAATTAAGCATTACCTGTAAAGATGAACACCTACGCAACACACGCTGTCTCGAGGCAGCGTGATTTCTCCTTTATCTGGAACATGCAACCATGCGCTCTTTCACTTAACGTTACAACTTCGTACCCACAACGGGTTGCAAATGTAAGCATAGCCATGGTAGCTATAGATAGACTAGGAGTCTATTTACCAGGTCTAATAAGTGAGACAACCCTGGACCCGGTTCACATTATGTTCATTCATATTGGCTCCAGTTTAGAGTTTTGTGCCTATGAATCAATAAGTTTAATACACAAATGGATCTTAGCAAATTTGGAGTCAGCTCAGCTCTCTATTTTATAATAATGGAAGATTATAATTTTGGGTAAATAGGTTTTGGTATTGTATTTATTGCTTCTAGGAGACGCACTGTGTGGAGAAGGAGGCGTATTTTGATGCAAAGACGTGCACATGCACCACCAACTCTCTGTTTGGGTTAACCTCGTTACGGACACTTAATCATCCTCAGGTCTGAATCTTTTCAGAACCCATTTGGATGTCACTTTTTTTTTTTTTTATATTAATTTATGCACATCTGATTTGTGGCTAAAGTGAAAAGCCAAACAGAAACTCGATTTGCTTAAGAGAAACTCAGCTGCCCTCTGTGCAGACCCCTTCTTTCCTCCCTTCTCTTGACCATGCTCTCTGGTCCGTGACTCCCTCCCTCCATCCTGCCGGTTGCTCCCACACTCGGGCCACATTCCTCCCGTGTTCATGCTGGGAGGACGTCTCCCTGTGGCTAAAAGCATTGTGGGAAATCCCAACGACCAGTCCCTTAAGAGGCCGAGTGTAAAGGAGGCTTGCGTTCCTTGCTTGCTGGTCAAAAAGCCTCTACTTGCAATTATGTTACACGCTTACACGAGTGTCATTAATCTCTTGATACTAAACCTCCAAAACGAACGGCACAGAAATATCAAATACCCACAATCGAAGCAGCAGCCAGTCAATACAGCCCACGCCGTGCAAAACCTCCATTTATGGCAGGAAAGGAATGATATTTTAAGATGTTCAGCCCAAAAATATTTTTCCATAGATTCTTTTTGTACATTACAAATCCCTAACAGAAACAAGGTGACTTCTCAACCTGTCAGACCATGTGATGCAGTTCAGGCATCTCCACTGACCTGGCATGGCATCAAACAAGCGGAGACGTATTTTACTCAAAGCAGAACACTCACAAACACACGCACGTATACGCGGCGCACACTATAAGCTCCGTCTCGTCTCCCATCGTACAGCAAAATTAGCGCTCTGGAGAGAATGAGCCAGATCGTGTCCCTGAAATACCCCAGTTTGCAGTGTGTCATTCCCATGGAATTTTAAACACACTGGCAAAAACCTGCCCAATTAGATATACAGGCACAGAGCAATATACGTGCACATGGAAATACTCACATGCGGCAGTAGTTAGCTGTCCTAATAATGTCTGAGATGCACTGAAAACTGCTCTACAAGTTTATAGCATCTGCTGATCCCATGAGTCTGAGCTTACGTTCCCCTGAAACTATGAATGCTCTGAAACAAGACCTGCATGTCCAGCTATTACCCACATGATAATGTGTTGAAAGCATTCACTATATTGCCCATGTAACCAAGGTAAAGTTGTTTAAAAAAATGTATGCAATCTTTCCTTTCCATCTTCCTAAATGAGTCTTAACACCTTGTCTTCTCAGGAGAGGAGGTGATGATGTTGTATAGCTCTGGTAGCTGCTCTCTATACTTCCAATGAGGACGTGAACAGGAGGGTGAATGCAACAGTTTTTGCACTGAAATTGTGACTCTGGTTTGAAAGTTTTGCTCTGCATCTTGGAGCCATCGGATTGTTTTTTCCATTAGGTTCCAGGTAAAAGTGACTGAGAGGCACGTAAAATACATCCACCTCCTTTGTTTATGACAGGAGAGCAAGAAACAACCGTGAAGGATGAAGATGAGATTTGTGAAGTTCAGGCACTAATTTTGGAAGTCACGATCCAAAAAGAAAATGATGTGAATCGCGGGCACATCCAGCTCGACACCACCCAGAACTAAAAGGGTAGAAGCAGAAAGGAGGGGGCTGCCTGCCCGACAGACACCAGACACATCTCAGTAACTTTGACAACACACTGCCTCCAATTATCTGCTCCACATAATCCAATATATTAAAAGAAAAAAAACTAGAAAAAACACCAGAAATCCAGTCGACATTACAGCATTGTAGCTCTCAAGAAAACATGTTAGAATATATGTTAGAATATTAGCATTAGTAGTTTTGGGATCAATATCAGATATTATTGGGAGGACACTGCTGACAGATGGATTGATATTACGAGAAGAACTACGAGATGTCATTTGTGGGCGGGGTCACGTCATATTGTTAAGACTGTAATTAAAAGCTGAGCGGGTTTAGCTTTCTGCGTTTTGTAGTTCTTAGCAAAAAAAAGAACTACAAGGGCGTGAACAAACTGGTGGCAAAATGGCTGCCAAGCCTGGTCACATCCAAACCAAATCCAATATTAACCAACACACTGTTTGTAGTTTAATCTGTTAACGACCCACAACCGTAAACTCGGTTAAGCTTTGCTCGCAAACTAACGTGAAAGATTAACGAGACTTTCTGCAACGCGCTGAAACGTACACGCCATCAAATTATCAGGAGCGCGACTGGAAAACAAAAGGACTGAAGATGCCAGAAGCTTCCTCTCAAAGAACACTTGATCGCAAACATTTGACACAGCTGACGGATGCTTATCATTGGCCGATTAAAACCAAGCACTTTGAATTGTGTCACATGCACCAAGTTTTATGGTAAAATTGAAAAAAAAAAAGTGCAGAAAATCAGGAATCTGATCTTCTGCCTGCTGCAGAGCACATGAACAAATACATCTTTGAATAAATCCCAGGAGGTGCAGTGGCAAACATCTTAATTTAAACGCAACAATCTGATTTCTGTTTGCCGTCTAAAGTTACGCCGGTTATCATGGCGCTGCATCAAACTGGGCGAACTAGTGAGAGTCCATCGGACAGATGAGAGGAACTGGGTGGAAACTTTAAGCATAAACAGTTGGGGGGGGATTGCAGGTCAGCGTGGCCCCCAGGTTCCACCTGAGAGCCGCTGTTTGAGAGGACCCCTCCCCTCAGGGCGGGCTGTCAATCACAGCAGAGAAACATGAAAGCAGAATTATAGATACACTCTGACTCAGCCAGACATGTCCCCGAGGATCCGGTACGGGCAACAATCCCACCACACATCCACAGACTGGGACCTCCTACACTAAAAAAGATGTGAACTGCAGCCAGTAGAGAAGCACATTCACATTTAAAGCTGTAACTCTTCAGAAAGGCACACGAAGCTGTAAAGATTTACTATTAGAAGCTGGTCCTTGGAGTCCTAAAATATTTGTTTTAAAAATGACGTCCTCCTGCCTCGTGTTGCCCAATTTTCTTTATTATTATAATTCATCTTTATAACATTTATAAGTGATGATGACTGCTTTGTATTGGTCAGCGTGGAATCTGAAGAAATTCATTTAATAAAAAAGTGCACTTATTCTTCTACTCGCTGAAAATGCTGTGTGGCTATAAATTAAGTAATAGATATTTCTGTCATAATTTGATCGATCTAAAATATTTAACACTAGTTTTACTTTTGAATAACCGCCGTACATGCTCCTTAAACAACAGGGCTTAAATTATTATAAACACTGATCACATTCTTTTTACTGTATTGTGGGAGACAATACGACCCATTACGCGTTATATTGTTATTGGTCTTATCTTGCTTCTGCAATTTGTGGTTTGGTATTTCACAAGTGCTGTACAATTATTATTTTTAGGGATACACGGATTCCACTTTTTCCTGACTTTAAACACAGATTGTGATACCTGCGCTCCAGGTACTGGCTGATACCAATACCAGTTCACTTTTCTCTCAAAAAGAAATGTGTGCAACTGATTTTACTGTGTTTAGAAGATTAAAACAACGGCGCGGTCATAATTTTATACGGATTGGCGATTCATTTAATATAGTCGACGATATCGATTCCACGCATCAGATTATAACTTCATTTGTTTCCACTGACGAGACTTGACAACCGCCCATTACGACTACTGGCGGGACGGAAATGGACAATATTCGCAGCAATCAATAAATCAACTGCCTCAGAAATCTAATTTTTATTTCAAGCCTCATCGGTCATTAACTTCCAGGCTTGTGTTATGACCTCAAAACAGTAAATTTAAATCTAGTAGTTCTGAACCCTCTTCTACAAACTGAGGAATGACCAAGCGTCTGTCAATTCGTGGAACTGGGAAACAAATGCACATTTTGTAAGAAGAAAAAAGTGAGAAAATAGCCTCTAAAAATAACATTTGTGAATTCTCTTTTCGTGTGCTATACTAACATGTTCTGCCGTTAGTAGACTGTATATAATTGTACAAGACAATTCTATATATACAGTAGTTCATTAATGTTGAGGGGTTTTAATCTCCCTGGCATTAGAAATAATTCAACATCACTCTACTCTTCCAAAACAAGTTGAATGTAAACTTGCAGACCTACAATTGTTAAAAACCCTAAAGTATTTTCTGTAGTTTATTGTAGTAGTCATTCAGCTGATTAACTAAATTCCTTAATTCATTTTGAAGGGAGGTTTTATTCAGAGCGTCAGGTAAATGGGAGCTTTTTTTTTTAGCTAAATGTAAATACTTTATGAGCAAACCAGTGAAAAAAAAAACGAGATAACAAATAGTGAAAAGAACCATTTCAAACAATCCAAAAAAACGGACACGCTTGGGTCTAATCTACTGTACGAATGGGGAGGGGAGCCTGCTGCCCCCCCGCTAGACAGACGATGAGACAGACCGCCTCTCCAACACATCCCTCCGTGTCACACACAACACAAGCCTGGTGAGTTTTAATTAAAAAAAAAACCCACGAAGCAAACAAATGCACAGAAACATGAGAGGCCAATACACAGAGGAGAAAAATAAATCCTTTGCCGCTTTACATCAATATCCATTTCCCCGCGTCCTTCCCTTCACTGTGGTTTTTGGTTAACACACTTCGGATTAGATAGCAGATAAATAAACAGTGTGGACAGCGTTCTCAGGAAGAGCGCCTTGACCGTGTTGTGTCCTCCGCATGTGCAGATGTGAGAATAAGACCAAACATTGCACTGATAGTCCAAAGCAGTGAGGTCCTTTTCCTCAAGCCGCTTCCCCGAGCATCAAGAGCGGCTATGCAGCGGTAACTGCTCTACAATTCAAGGCCTCTCTCATCAGACTGCAGCTATCAATGCAGGCACGACCACAGATAAATGTCAGATTGTGACGAGTGTTGGGAAGAGCCCGTGCTTTGCTTGTCGCTGTTGCATCAGAGCAGTGTTAATCTATCACGTAACGGCACCAGTCAGTCTTTGAGTGCAAGAGTTAAGTGTTTGCTGCCACGCTTTTTAATGTATAAAAGTTGATCTTCATTTTTAAAAACAGAAATGTTACAAGCGAGGGAAATGCAGCAAATGTTAAAAGAGGAAAAGCTGACAGACTGAGATATTTCATTCTTTTTTTTTCTTTTTTTTGCTTTAATGATTCTTACATGGGGTGAAAACTAATTATTGCTTTACCGCTACACCATGGCGGCGTCAGAAATCACTCCCGTAGTCACACGTTCACTACTGCCGATACAACAGACACTCAGTACTTTACTCTTTAGTAAGAAAAGGTAAATTGAGATTCCCGACCATCATTACGCATCGTCATTTGCATCACTGACAAGTTTGGCATCACATGAGAAATCATTTTGCATATAGTATATGTATACACACAGAAATGCGACGCATTGCATTATGGGATTCTTGGCAAATGGTACTGCTGTTTTTCCCCCCGCCGGAGAAATGAAAAATGATTTTGCAGTATTTCTAACATCTAAATCCACTAGTATTATTAAGCATCATCAACCACTGGGATGTTTGTTTTTTTTTTAGTTTTTATTGTGAAAGTCTGGCACTGATTGTGCAGAATGTGCTCACCATCAGAGAACGAGGAACACGTCTTAAACCAGGGCAACAATAAAGCACTTTAAAGTGCGTGACTATGCAGCCTGCGTGTTTAATCGGCGATCTGGTCGCGGGACTTGTACTAGCAGGTGAGGTCCAGTCTGGATTTGACTTGGAGATAATTGCGGGTCACGGGTCGGTTGCGGTACTAAGCTTTGTGGGTGCGGGTTTGCAAAAAAAATTGAACCCCGTGCACTACACCGCGTAGTCAGCAGGGAGTTATATTTTCCTCTTGTTTTATTGCACTTGGTTCTTGGCATTTATACAGTTAAGCTTACAGAGAAGAAAAGCAATAAAAAAAAAAAATCGGGATGAGAGAACAGCATTTATGTGCAGTCTGTCATGGATGTATGGTTTTTTGAAAAAAAGGGAAGAAGTGCATGAATGGAAAAAACTCAAAAAAAGTGTAAAAAAAAAAAAAAAAAAAAAAGAAGAAGAAGAAGAGAGAGCTAAGAGTTGAGCTGGGTTACCTCAGAAGCCCCCCTGCCCTTTCAGCAGGGCCTCATATGGAGAACCAGGCCTCAGGTCCCCTGGGCACTGATGTCTGCTCTCCACTCGACTCCTCCCAGTCAGCCACGGAGGCTGTGCAGGAACCCGGCTGGCCCACTCACGACACCTTACAGCCACAAGTCATTCACACCTGAAAACAGAGGGAGACAACTTTGCTCATCGGGTGAAAAACAAACAAGCAAATGGCAAGGAAAAGCACTCAGTCGCTCGTGTTGACAAGACCAACATGTAGCAAACACATAACCAGCGCAAAGCCTGGGTCATTAGGGGCTACAGTAACCGTGTATACTTGCCTTTTTAACCCAGACACTCATTTATACTTCAGTTATCGACCGGAGTACACATAAGGGACAACAAAACAGCAAACGATACTCTACCAAGAGCGTCCACGCGTCTGTGCGTCTGAGAGGACTCTCTCCTTCCAAATACCAACTGTGGGAGTGGAAAAGTGACTTTTCTTACACCTCGGTAATGTAAAGGAAATAGGGTAGGAGTGGTGACCATAGAAAGGATAAATATGAAAACAGGCCTGAAGACTATGCAACAGATACGTCGTGGCAGACGGCAGTGTTGCCTAGCAATTGAGGAGACGAGGAGACCAGAATCCTGTAACAGGAAGGTCTGCAGTTCAATCTCAGCGACTGGCAGGTATGCTTCAAAACACTAAACCTTTACCTGCGAGGCCAGAGGTCGCTCTGATACCAGCATCTAGTAATAAAATTTTTTTTAAAAAGGCAAACTGCAACAAAGCACAAAAGCCACTGACATTTTTTTTCTTCTTTTACAATTACAATGGAGAAATCATAGCATTAAAAAAAAAAGGAAATATGATGCTGGATACACATTTACAGGAAATGTTGCTAAATGTTTTCTTTTTTATTTATTTTAAAAAAAAGGAAAATAAATGACTTAGGGACTCTTACTATCCTCCGTTTGTCTTCTACTAAAAACACTTTTACACTACAGGACCTGTGGATTTTTTTTTTCCCCCACTCACAATTCAAGTTTTAAAAAAGATTGGTAAAAAGAAAAAAGAAAGAAAAAGTAAAAACACTGAACACATTCTTTGCCATGATTTGCTCTGTTGGTCTTGCCAAGTTAAACACAGCACAATGCCACACAAGTTACTCACAACCGGGCCTACTCGAGGAAGTCGTCCTAAAATATACACAAACCTAAAAACTCTGCAAATAAAAACGTAAAGCACACAACAACTACAGAAGACGAGGCTTCCCCCCCTGAAATCTCAGCGCCTCACTGGACAACTCTTGGCGGACAAAGTAATTCCATGGCGCTTGAAACTCCAGGAACTTTTTTTTTTTTTTTTTTTTTTTTTTTTCTTTTTCCTAAAAGAAGTTGTTCCTGTTTCGCCAGAGAACTGGGGGGGAAGGGAGGACTTCAGCACTTGCATTCATGGAGCGTCGGCCAGCGCAAACAAAGTCTTCCCCGAAGAGGGAGGCACTGGACGGCGGCGGAGAGCGAGAACAACGAACGTCGGCCACAACCACACACACACACACACACACAAAAAAAAAAAAAAACACACACACACACAGAAAATGAGATTCATTGTAGCGCTTTGTCTCGCTAATAAAAACAATCCGGGGCCCTCTTTAGGAGGACGTTGATTTTCAAGTTCTGCGAGCTGCGTTCACAATGTAACAATTAAATCGGCAGATGATAGGGCGACACAATCAGCAGCTGAGGCCTGCAGCCTCGCTACGCGTTTATAAATCACATCAAAACACATTTTTTTTTTTTTTTTTAATAAAGCAATACAATACCAGCGGCGTGGTACTCCCGACGAATGCAGAACATGCATGCTGCATTGTATCCCTTTTTTCATTTTTACGAAGCACGGGCGGTCCTCCGGTATAATGGGGTAAAAACCAATATTTCTCCGCGGGTTTTACACCATGCTGAAAACATCGTGAATAATCCGCTTTTGGTGCGCTGGGAAAATCGGCATTTACGGTTTAAAGGGTGCTCACTGTCTGCCAGGCCAGACACGACGTGGGTTTGCTAAGCCAGCCTTCGGGGACAGAGGCAGAGAAGAACGGATACCGGAGTGAGATGTCCCCGGGAGGAGGACCCGCGTGTGCCCGTTGCCAGGAGGCGAGCTGTGGTACCGACACTTTCCACCTGGATTTCAAGAAAGAAACACTCACCTGGGAATGCTTTCTTAATTTTCCGTTTTCCTCCAACGACGGATTCATACCGTACACTAATCAAATCACAACATTATCACGGGAACATTATAAAATAGAAATATGTCTCCCCCCTTTTCGCCCGAGCTTTCCAGTGGTCCTACTCCATTACATCCCAGTCAAGATTTCCTGTCGTCTCTCTCCACCCCCCTCCGTTCCAGAGAGATGGTTTAGCCCGAATTCTAAGTAGCAATTCTAGGTCAGGTCTGTGTGCCAGTGAATGTTACTGTGGGACAGCCGCGAGACGCTGTCGTCCACCCCATAATACACACTATATAACATATACATGTACAGAGGAGGACAAACAAACACACATCTTTGTACATGTTATACCCTTTTAGTGTCTTTGTGGAGACATTGAACTTCGCTATGTTAAAAGAAAAACTTGGGAGTAGTTGGTGTCAAACTTGAGGTGGTAATGTTTGGGACCTTAATTCTACCATCTGGGGTCCACACTGACCTCGGAGGTAAGATTTGACCTGTGTTTTATTCTATTAATGCTATTTTTCATGGCTTTGTCAATCACTTTGTTCCTAATGACTTCATATCGTTGTTTCTGTTTTAACATGTGACCTTGTTACAGGAGCCACGTTTATTCTCGGGGACCCCAGTTGGTATTACTTGTAGGGTATGTTTAATATTGTTGGTCGGATGAGGGGTTTGTAAAAAGAGAAGCAATTCTGTTGTTCAGATAAAACCATAAATTGATTAACTGTTTGTTGACTGACAACAACAAAAAACAACTATTTTAATAATTGTTTTTTTCAAACATCTGTATAGTTCCAGCTTCTTTTCTTTGTCTTGTGTGATATGATCATGTATACCATAAGGTTTTGGACTGTTTGTCAACAACATTTGAAGATGTCACCTTGAGAATAAGAGGTCTGTGATGCATTTTGCAGGATCTTCTGATAATATAGATCAAATTATTCATCTACAAAATAATTGGCAGATTTATGTTTGATTGTTTTTTTTGCTGTCAGGTGTTCACACTGCTGACATTTTAGCTATTCGTGGAATTAACATTCTGGTTAGTTTTTGTACAGATGTTTTTTCTACATTACTGACGCAGCAGCTGTATCTTGGTCTTTTTTTTATTTTTTAAAAGCACTTACTTAGCTGCGTCTGCATTTGTATGAAAGTAGTACAGCCATTTAATAATGCACTTCCATGAAGTTAGGGGACTCACAAGAGAGAGAGAGAAAAAGTTAAAGAAATCAAAGTGACATCTTTTGCATCCAGTCGGCAGTGTCTTCCTGTGAGTGCAGGGATTTTCACTTCTGCACACATTAGTCCAGGTTTTCATGGCCCACAGTGTGGGTTCCAAAAACCCTCAGTCCTACATTTCCCACAATGCATCATCTTAATTCCCCATGCCTGGCAAATGGCCATGTCTTTCAAACTCCACCTCCAGTTTTTTACTCAAGATGAGATAACCCTGATGAAACTGACCTTTAATGTAGTGCAACACATTGGTGGAGTTCCCCTTTAAGACCCTTACAAACACATCATTATCAGTTTGTGTACTTTATTGACAACAAGTTACTCCATTAATCATATAATTGCTGGGTTCATAAACCCCAAATCATCACAGTTTGGCTCGTAATGATGCAAACTTTAATCACTCAAAGAATATGATCTTAAAAAAACAAGAATGGTGAAAGAAAGAAGAAAAAGTGTCTTTAATGCAGAGACCATATATATATATATATATATCTATATATATCTGAAGGATGTAGGTGTGGTGATGTTAAATTACATTGCATTAAAAGCAAAAGAGAGATCGAGAAAGATGTTTCTAATAATTTGTCCACTTTATATCATGAGTGATGCACACAGTTTACCCATTTAATGTTGCAAGAGGACTTAAAACACTAAAATCATTATCATATAGGATTTCTGTGCCGCTGGATATTCTTCATTCCTTTTCTTAAGCAGGGTTACTCTATGGCATCCTGTTTTAATAGTGTTCATGATATGCAAAGAGGCTAATGACATTAAAAAAAATAGACAGATGCCACTTGATAAATAAAATTATGTTTGGCTACCACACACACACACACACACACACACACACACACTTGTTAGACTATCACAAGCCTCAGAGGAAGAGTGAAACACTAAGAACATGCAATGTGAGAGTGGTCCTTCTCAATATTTAATCAAGATACATTTCAAATCTAACCCAAATGTATAATCATGACAACTGGGGATTGAATGAATTGGTGTTTAATCACACACAATATTAGCTGGCCTGATCTGTGTGTGTGTGTGTCTGTGTGTGTGTGTGTGTGTGTGTTCCTGTACTTCTCTCAGACTTAAACTCTCAAAATGAAGATGTATTTTCAAACTGAGACATTCTTCTTTAAGAGGCTGTTTGAGGGTGAGCGCTCGGTTTTATGTGTGCACACGAGAGTTTAAATGTACGAGGACATAATCATGAGTGTGGTTTTAGAGAGGAGTTGTGTCACTAAATGTGACTTAGCAACATGGCCTGCTTTCAATCTTCAAAATGCCAAATTAGGCCCATAGTAACAGCAGATTTCAACCGGACACACAGGAAATAGGAAAGTCGTGCCATGCTGAAAATAGTTTGGGTTGCATGTTTTTTGCTAAATAAATAAATATCATTTACATTACATTCAATTTCAACCATGAAGATTGTACCCGACAATTGCAGGAATCATGTGAGCACATAGTTAATCAAATAAGCAAACGGCTTTTTAGAAACGAGACAGAGAAAGTTTTTATTTGTATTTTTTTTCTTATTCTCACGGATGCAGAGTTTTCATCCTGAAACGGAAGATCTGCTTCACAAAAAATATATTCTTTATTGTCTAAACAGGCCAATTCTTTTCTCTCAATTAATCAATTGGTCAATAAATAAAATGTCTGAACAAATATCCAATATCTGTCCTTATTTCCTGAAGCCAAAGTGTTGAAGTTTCTTGTTTTGTCACACAGTCCAAAACATTAGATTTTTATATTACAGTTCATTTAGCAGACGCTTTTGTCCAAAGCGACTTACAATAAGTGCAAAAAACCCAAGAGTTACAACCATAGACTAAGAAAACCAACAAATACTCACATTTCAGAAGCTTTTTTTTGCTTGCTGATGAAAATAAATGATAATTTCGTATCACTTAAACTCGCTCTTTAAGTCTAACATGACATAACTAACATAATTAGTTCCTCGTTCTGTTAACATACCTTATGTCTCTGCGTATATCGCACATGGCTGCAGAGCATCAGCAGCGTGGAAAGGATTTTACGGCAGTGAGCATTGTGGGATGACACACGTAAGACACAAAATCGTGGGATGAGAGCTGCATATTTGTGACTTTTGACAAGCAGGCCATGGCTGTGTTGGACATGTTTGTGCATGCTAGCAGAGATCAGTGACACACCACAAAGCTCTGTCTCTCTAAACTCCCTCCCTCTCTGGTTCTGTGTGTGTAAGTGTGTGGGTGTGTGCATGTGAGTATGATAAACCCCACTAGTGGAGTAACAGTAGACTGGCAGTATTCCCAGACTGGGTTGCATTAGACATGCACACTAACAAAGCTCTTCAGGTCGATGTTCTGGCTCTCCAGCGCTGCAGCTCTCTGGCATGACTAACACAGAATACTTTGGAAAACGGAAACGGGAAAACAATATCCAAATTCTAAAGAAAAACGGAATCGTATTTATTGCATCGCGAGCGCTATGTGATGTGTTTGCCCGTCTGCCTCTGTGCGCACGCGTGTGTCTGTGTGTGTGTTTAAGCAGGACACCAACATTGACTGTTCGCTTATCATATTACCATCTGCATTATTTAAAGCTTCGATAAACAGTCTTATGCTGTGGAGACACACTGTAGACACAGAGAGGAGGCATGAGGTGGGATACATTTTATTGATACAGACAGGAACTCTGACAGATTAACATATACAGTATTAACAAATACAGTAAGGGAAAGCTGGGATGCCCGGCGGGTTTGGGGATCGGGGGTGTGTCCTGTATCTTCAGGGCTCCCGTGTTGGCCTGCAACACCCTACAGTTTGTTTATTAACAGATTAGGTGGTGGTGCTGCGGAGAACTGGCTGGGTTATCGAAAATACTGAGACAGTGAGCTCACTTGTACAGCGCTGAGGTCACTTACCCGAGTGTGGCAGCCTGACCAATCATCAGTCAGCCTATTATCATGGTATGCAGTGTTGCTATGAGTAACAGAGACAAGCACTGCCTTGCAGATCTCTAATGATGGTTGATGCAGAGATGCTACCACCTGGCCTGTACTATGCTATTGTATCCTCCACACTTTCTCCACTAGTGCTGCTCTTTCCTAAAACAGTCCTAACATTTCACTCTTGATTGTATTCAATGATAAGTTTCAACGTCATTTCACCTCGTTTCCTCCCTTGCGGCCCTGCCGTCTTTTCCCCTGCTCCTCCTTGTTTATTGTCCCCCCGCAGCAGTGTTTTCTGACTCTTCCCCGTGGCAGGTGAGTGTAAACAAGCCGGAGGACTGAAGCAATGTTAATTAACCGATCATTAACGAGTCAAGGCAGACCCTGGAGATCTATGCAGTTGCCCACCCACCTGCGTCTCACCATTTCACTAACTGGACCGTTAATGACTAATCAGAGGCGAGAGCGATTAGATCGCCTCCTAACAAGAAGGATTTATGATTGTGGGTCTATTACGCTTATAGGGCTGAAACACATCCAGTGGTGAAAGTATTCAGGTCTCGTAAGTAAAAGTACCAACGTAACAATACTGCACTGCGAGTAAAAGTCCTGCGTTTATCAGCTAAACGTACTGAAAGTATCAAACGTGCCCAGACTGATATATTATTATTTGATTCTTAATACTGATGCGTCAATCTGTAAGTAGAATTTTACTGTTGTAGCGGGTCGATGTGGAGCTGATTTGAGCTACTTTATGTAGAGTTTAGTGCAGTGGTTGGGAACATGCAGGCTGCGTTACGCACATTTGTATTGATTTGGAATTCGAATTAGACTTTTCTGTTGTGTTCGAGACGTTTTTGGGTCTCGAGGAGTTATTTAAATGTGGTTGGTAGAAATGCTAATAACTCGTGGACATCTGCAACCCTATGTCCTAGAAAGTACGTTTATTTACAAATAATTTGCAACAATACATAGTCCTACATCTTGAAGGCAACATAGTGCATTGCTATGGGACGCAGCTAAGTCCCAGCGGGTGTATTGCTCAGGACTCAAAGAAGCGCAGAGTCGAGCGTGACGCTGTTTGGATGAGAGGCTCTCGAGAGAAGCATCAATACTGGAGGCCGAGCAAGCGTCCCGCTCTGAAGAGGCACATTTTGAACGTGCACCGCTCTTTTATTTCATGATCTTATCATGTTTTTTTCAACGTAACTAATCTGAAAGTAACTGCTGAATAATAGAGCGAAACGTAGAATATTGCCCTCTGAATTGGACCTGAACACTGGAAGTACTCAAGTACCAGAGTAAATATACTTAGTTACTTTGCACCTCTGCTCAGGTCCCACAGGGGCCAGCAGACACTGGGGACATGAATGACGACAGTGTGTGAGTGTGTGCATCCAGCCTTCAAACGCCACCCAAACAGACGGACGCCCGACTCCGGGAACGTGCTCTCTTCCTCGCTCCTATCTGTGTGTACGAATGCTTACAGAGAGGAAACGATAGATGCAGACATTCCACAACCCATATTCCCCCCCACTCTATCTTGTTGCCATGGGAACCAAAGCAGACGGGAGACAGGTTCATATCGGCCTCCCTCAGGTCTCCAGTCACAGTCTCCTTCTCTCCCTCTCTCTCCCTCCCTCTCTCTCCCTCTCTCTCTCTCTCTCTGTGTGTGCTGTCAGAGCCGGCTGCTCCTGTGTGGGCCACTGATACTCGCTGATTAAAGGAAGTTATAATTTGATTTTCTCAGCAGGCGCCGTTTAATAGAGCAGTTTAACTAAAGCTGTGCCATCCCCAGGGCTTATAGCAGGAGAGGGAGAGAAAGAAAGAGGGAGATATATACGGAGAGAGGGAGAGAGAGTGGGTGAGAGAGTCATGCTAATCCCAAACACTGAGCAATCACCCCACCACTAAACTCTCACAATCTAATTCTGTTTGCCTATTTTACCGTCTCTCTCCCCCTCCTTGCCTCCCTGTCTTTCTCTCTCTGTTTCTCTTGCTCTTCCTCTGCCTATTAATCTGTGCTTCCCTCTCCTCTCCTTCCCTCCTCCTCCCTCATTCCTTCCTCCCTGTTTTTAGTGAGGCAAACATGGGAGGGTCGGCTTCTCTATGTACAAGCTAGCTGTATTACTGGCCTATTGTGATAATAGCGTTTAATTATCCTCTCAGCTAAAATCAGCCCCATCACTCTGCTTCTCTTCCCCTTACCCCACTTCCCTTCCCACTCCTCCCCCTCCTCCACCTCCCCCACCACCCGTCTGTGATGTGTCTAATACTTCCCCTTACCGCCCTCTCCCCCTCCATGCATCTCTCTTTTTCTCTACCCTGCCGCCACCACCGCTCCCCCGCCCTGTTCTCCAGCTATTTCAGACCCATTTAGCGGGATAAGCATCTTGAGACAGACAGAGGGGTTTTTGCTCTCTTTCAGAGAGAAGCGAGGAGAGGATATGGAGACTGGCATCCTGGTGCCCGCCTCAGAATACCAAACAGGGGCCCGGGCATCTTAATATGCAGTGTGGGACAGAGGCTGAGATCAAAGAGAGGCACAGACAGACAGAGAGAGGGGTGGGGGGGGGGGGGTGGGGAGGTGGGGGGGGGGGGGGGATACAGAGACAGAGAGAGGAGGAGAGAGGCAGAGATGGAGAGAGAGAGGTGAGAAAGAGAGGGATTGAGTCCTCTCATTTCTCCTCATCTGAGCATCCTTTCCTTCACATCATCATTTCTGCTCTGCTCTCCTGCGTCACTCCCTTGACCCTAAGAAAAATCGACAGCTTAATTACCACAGCGTGCAAATCTGCATGCCTGCCCGCGCATTGATGTGTTTTTTGTTCGAATGTGTGGCTGGTGGAGAGATGGTCGCGTCTCTCTCCGTTTCACACTCGCATGTTTGTTATTGCACATGGGGGGTTGGAGGGTGGCTCTACCTCTGCCACCTACCCAGCCCCTCTATCTCCTCAGTCAATTAAGATCGTGAGTAGCTGTCCCTGAAGCGGTGTAGACAGACTAAATGAAAAGGCAGTGGATGTGAAATATGAATCATTAGAATACTGCAAGGACGGGCTGGGGGAAAGACAGGAGGGGGGGGGGGGGGGGAGGGTCTGGTAGAGAGATAAGGAGAAAAAGGAATGGAAGAGAAAGGGAGACGAAGAATGAGAGAGCAGATAATAAATGATTAACGTCACGCCTCTCAGAGTGGTGGAATTTCAAAACCCTCCAGATCAAATTATTTATCCCTGTCTATAAAGGCAGAGGAAGAGAGGGAAAAGAGAGGAAGATCAGGAGAAAGAGTGCTGGTAGAGGGGAACAGACGGGGTGTGTGTGTGTGTGTGTGTGTGTGTGTGTGTGTGTGGGGGGGGGGGGGGTGAGTAGAGGGAAATGGAGTAGAATGGAAAAATGGCGCGAAGATCTCTCTCACTCTCTTTGATGACGGTGATGACAGCAAAACAAATACGCTGTGTGTGTGTGTGTGTGTGTGTGTTTGTGTTTGTTCTAAGACTGAAAAAGAGAGAGAGAGAGAGAGAGAGAGAGAGAGAAAGTGCAGGCAGATGTCGGCATTCACTCTGTGGGAGGCTCAAGGCTGTTTGCCGAGGACGGAGAGACAAGAGAGGGAAAAGAAAAAAAAAAAGAAAGAGAGACGGAGGGAGACAGAGAGGGTAGGATTAAATGAAACCTGTTTCCCTTTGATTCTTCACTAATTTGCAGCGAGATGAAGAGCACAGAGAACAAACCACCTACGCAGCACAGCAACACACCAAACCACACACACACAGACACACACACACACACACACACACACACGCATCACTTGCCTAAGTCTCAATAGAGTTGACTCGGGCACGCTGACACACAAACACACACAGTTACATCCATTCCTCGCCGCCCTTCTCACCAATGACATTGACATTTCTCTACACGGGCTGTGTAACCCCTGCTTGACTTCAGCTCTCCTCTATTTTTAATTCCCCACTCTTCCGCCCTCAACTGTATTTTCCACTATCATCCTTCTTCTTCTTCTTCTTTTTTTTTTTTTTTATTTCCTGAAGTGAGAACCATTATAAACGCCAGTGCTCAAGAATACCAGCAGACCGTGTTGCCCAGATACACTTTGACTAAACACTCGCCCGCGCACACGTGCACGCGCAGGCGCAAAGTCCTTCCTCATTAGCCCTGATTCCCCCTGAGTGACATCTTTAACAAAAGGATGCAGCCTCTGCCGCCATGGCAACAGCCTCCTCCATCTCTATGCGGTGCTTCAGACTGTTTACATGATGGGATCTCACTCTCTCTCTCCATCTCTCTCTCTCTATCGGCTTCCTGCACTCTAACACTCCTCTCTCTCTCTCTCTCTCTCTCTCTCTCACTCTATTTGTCTCTCTCTTGTCACAATCTACTCCTCTGTCTCAAGCTCCCTTTTCTTTCTCTGGCTCCTCTCGCCTGCTGCCTTGCTGTTGGTGTTTTCTTTGCTAGACTTTTCTTTTCTCCCCAAACCCTTAAGGACATTCAGAAGAGACCACCTGCTTGCCAATCAGAAAGTGATATGTAGGTCTAAAAAGAGAGGGAGAGAGAGAGAGAGAGAAGGGGGCAAAAAGAGAAAGGAAGAAAACGAGAGTGACACAGATGAGTGTGTGCATGTGATTAAGTGTGTGTGTTTGTGTGTGTGACCATGCATGTGTGTGTGAAATAGAGTGTGAGGGGCTTCCAGGAGACTCTGATATCTAGGCCACAGGAGTCCAAGGCAGCCAGTGTGTCTGGTGTCACAGCAAATCAACTGTCAGCTGTACACCACCTGCCTGCCCACACATGCTCCCACACACACACACACACACACACACGCACGCACACACGCGTACACCCAAAGTCTGAGGAGAAGGGACTAAGAATAGATCACCCGGAGAGTGTTGCTGTTTCTCCCTCCACCTCCTCTTCCCTCTCTCCCTTTGCTCTCCTCCTGCCACCGTCAGCGGTGTGTTTTGCAAGTGGCCTCCACCACGATAGGAATCTTTTCTGTCTTCCAGCCTTTCCCCAGAGCTCAGCCCAGCCCTCGTCTCCCACAGTGAAATGAGTCATCTGCACTCCTTCACTCCTCTCCACTTCTGTAAGGTGTGCACAAGTCTGTTAAGGTCTTCTTCTTTTTTTTTTTTTTAAAGGAAAAGCGAAGGGGGCAGACATCATCTATAGCCCTCCGGTGTCTTCTACTTTTATTGACGGAGCAGGAGGGAGGAGAGGGATGCGAAGCGGTGAAAACACGGGAGAGACTCTTCTGAAGCCGGGATTCGATCTGAGGCCAGCAGGGGTGCGTGTGGTTTCGGAGGCCTCAACCGCTAAACCATCTCTGGGGAGGATTTTTCAGATTCGGCGTGCACGTTAATGTGTGCGACCTGGAGGTACGAGACAAGATGGAGCGCTGTGTCTCTGCTTTCAGCACGATGAATGGTTAGGCCCTCTGCAGCATCTAAATCCACATAATACATACGCTCTGTGTGTGTGGGCACGTACACAGAGAGATGTGTGAGCGCCTGCTTACATGCAGCGTGTGTGTATTTATGTGTGTGTGTGTGTGTGTGTTTGTGTGTGTGCTGTGCTGCTCTCAGTCTGGTCCCTCTGTTTCTCTGCTGTCTGTGGCCTCCTCTTCCCCATGAATACTAATGTGCTTCAAACCCCAGAGATCAACCCTCCTCCCTCTCCCTCCACTCCCCCCTCCTCCTCCTCCTCCTCCCCCTCCTCCCCCCTCCCCCCCCCCCCCCTCCCTCTCTCCATCCATGCCTTCCTCCACCACAGTCTTCATTCATTTCTCTGCCCCCTTTACCTTTCAACTTTCCCTCTCTTTCATCTATCCTTTTACACCCCATCTTTTTCTCCTCCCCAAACTCCCTCCCTTGCTTCCTCTTTCCCTGCCTTATTTCCTTATCCTTCCCTCCCTCTTCCATTAGCCTTTCCTCCCCTTCATTTGTGTTTCTCACTCTTCTTCTCTTCATCC
>CALSCE010009132.1:1280368-1299094 GCA_943593645.1 Bovichtus variegatus
CACACACACACACACACACACACACACACACACACACACACACACACATTCTTAGGACAATAACAGCCTCTACTGGGGAGAAAACACATAACATGACCACACACTCAAGCACACAGAGACAATTGCATGCAAAAAAAACCCACCCACAGACTGGGAATCGACAAACACACACACACACACACACACACACATAAATAGCACACAAACAGGATACACACAGATTGTTAGTAAACAGATTAAATTGGAGAAGCTATTCACACTGGCATGATTTCAGAGGCACACACACACAGACAAATATGCAGATGCACATGAGCATCTGTGAGTGTGTGTATGCTCGCAGACACACACGCAATTCACACTGCAGGACCACTTCAGGTTTCATCATCTTCTTTTCCTTTTTTTTTTTTTTGCTTTCTTTCTCTTGTGTTTTGGGTGGGGGGGGGGAGGGGGGGGGGGGGGGGGTGTCTCATTCCCTCTCTTTTGTTGCTGCTGGGGAGAGAGAGCAACATATCCATACAGAACGCTCTCTCCAGCCTCATTCACACCCACACACCGCTCCCCCCCTCCCTCTCCTCTCCACACACACACACACACACACACACACACACATCCACAAAGATACAACATCAAAGAGCCGCCACCGCCGAAGGATTACTTCAGCCACACACTACTGGCTCCTCAATCCGGGTCCGTTCCTCTTGTGGATCCCCCCTCTCGCCTGGCTGCACTTGGTACAGTCCAAGCATTCCTGCCAAGTAGCTTTCACACATGGAGGGGAAGCTTGTCTCAAGCAATTGCTGACAAGCTACAAACAAGACAGCCTCCCTTTCCCTCTCTCTCCCCTGTTTTTCCCCTCCCTCTCTCTCTTTCTCTCACCCCTTCAACCCAGGTCTGCTCCGCTCCCTACTCCTTACTCTTTCCACCCTCTCCATCCCCCCCTTATTTTTCCTCCTCTCTCCTTCTCCCCCTTCCTCCCCCCCCCCTCTTCTCTCCCTCTCTCTCTCTCTCTCTCTCTCTCTCTCTCTCTCTGAGAATGTGGGGGCCCCACTAGCATAAATTGTCAGCTGTTCCTGGGCGTACTCTCCATGGCTCCCTAAACTCACATAAGCCTACATATGCAGTCGCTGGTGGGACAAGGGTAACCCAAGTAAGCCCTGTTGGTTATGAGTCTGAAAAAGTATACTGAGGCCCCCGAATAATGCTGCAGTGTGCAGGCACTGAGAGTTTCGCGCTATAATAAGCTGCAATAGATACTCCGGCTAATGGTATTTCGGGGTTACCGTCAACATGCCTTCTTTTGGGCCTTTTTAATTCACTAATGCAAAAGTCTACACAGTATTTAGTGTGAATCTTCATGACATACGTGCAGTGTCAGTGTCTTTCCTTTCCTGCACTCAAAGACAGTTTATTCAAAGCCGCAGCTCACAAACGGGGTCATTCACGTTGACCTTTTGAGAGGTAACGGTGCGTGCAACACAACCGTTAACACTTTTCTCCATTTTTTACACTTAATACTGTGATGACCACTTTTAAGGATCATTAAATGTACGAACATGAAGGTAATTCATGTTTTCATGCTTAGCCAGAAGTCGTGGAAAGCTTGACGCTCACACATCACGCCATTCTAGCACTTTGGTCGACGTTTGTTGTTTTTAGATGTGCTATTTTTTTTAAATACATGACTTTTATGCCTCGCGCTCAGATCCTCCACATTGGGGGTGTCTGGAGGTTTCCACAGGTTGGGGTTCATATGGTTCGCTTTGTAGTCTTATTGTTACCCAGCAGCCATTGTTATCCACTAGTGCAGGCTGTCATCTAGTGTCAGGTTTAGGTACTGTTGGTTTAATAAAGCAACACGTTTGAGTTTCTTTCAGAGGGGCACTAAAGCAGATAAGCGGCAATAAAAAAAGGAGCAATATTACAGCAAGAGTGCTGTTTATTCTCTTAAGCCAGAGATAGAATAAGATACAGAAAACAAATGATGGGTTTTTGGTTATGGAGACGAATACGCTGGTGGTGAAACCTGAATAATCAAAGAAATGGGAAGAAATACAGTTAAAGGAGAGAGAAATATGAATGTGAATGCTTTTTGCTGACACGCAGTGAACAAAGAAGTCCCTGCTTTCTCTGTCTGTCTGGCGTGATGAGCATCCTCATTACAGGAAATACACCACTGAGATTTCTTTGCTGAAATATTCTCTTTTGACTCGTCGCCTTCGTATCTGCTGAGAGCTACATTCAGCTGCAGAGAAGTTTGGGTTTCAGCAACTTGCCTCAAAATGCTGTGTCAAGTGTCAACATGTGTCCTCAGCACTGTGCTGAAAGTGGGATGAGGGGGGGGGGGGCGGGTATAGAGAGAAATTACTACAAATGTGCATGCCAATTTGTGAATGCATTCTCATATCCACAAACAAATGCAACCCAACGTAAATCAATGTCAAGAATACATCAAAAATACATATATGTATCACCAGCCTGAAGCAAGAATATTAAACTTGAAGTCCTTTTATTTTTTTGTCCAGTGCAGATAAATGTCTAAAGAGCTTCTCAAGTGTTGTTACCAGCACTTAAACACCACATGCATTGGCAGGAAGTTAAGAGCTCCACATAATTGTAATCTGTCATGTGATTTGCAAGTAAATGCAAAAAAAAAAAATGTATCTAAAATGTGGTTTTATTGGAGGGTAAATGTGATAAAGTATTATCTGCACACTGTGCTTTGTTCCTGTAAACATTGATCTTCTTCTCCTGCCTGACGAGGATCTGATTGAGTGAAACTTTGCACAACAACAATGCATAAAAATGATGACATTTTGCCATACAATGTGCAATACTATGTTTAAGACATTTGTATGCAGGAGAAGCATTTGAACTTTTAACTTCAGGTTGGGAAGTAAAATCCACGTACAATAATTAAACACTTATTTAGGCCTATTAATGCATCTGTCACTAGGAGCAAGTTCAGTCCAGAGAGTCAGGTGGGATACACACTCCAGAGAACACAGTGCACAGAGAAAGTTATTTAACTTGAGACAACACCTCCTCTATAAGGAGATATTACTCTTTGCAGCACCTACCTTCAGATTCATCCGTTTTAGGGTCTTTCTAATCTCTTCTTATCTGCATCTTTTTGTTAAGCAGTGCACTATTCCTGCCCCTCCACCCTTCAGTGTTTTGTTGTTATGCTAATATTAATGAGAACAGGATATAATGCAAATGTGCTCCGTCACTTTCTGCTCTGTCCATGTGATTTACATCTGATATTTGAATACATTTGATTTAGGTGAATAATGCTGCACACCCAGATCCGTTGATATATTTAATATATTTAATTGTATTTATTAAATAGCCTTAATTTTCACACAATTGGTTGGTTTTATTTCCATACTTTTTATTGATTGCCTACACTCAAAATGCCTGATTTGACTGCTTTTAAAAAAATTATTTTGACTGTCCTCATTTCGTAGCCTGTTGTGTTGCTATTGTTTTTTCTTCATTAGACATTCTCTGTCCCGATTTATTGGTGCGATGGCTAAATGCACACAGAGGGATCGTCAAAGTTTCATCTCAGATTGGTTGAGTGTAAATGTGTATTCCATCGTGTCTTGCTGCACATGTGGGTAAACAAAGGCCTTCATTTTAGCTGCAGATGAGTCAGTCAGAAAGGATGCAAAGAAGTTATCAATGCCTAAAGCTCTTCCTCATTCTTCACAGACAGAACTCCTCCTCCTCCTGCAGGATAAATGCTGAACCCACTGCAGATGTATCAAACAATCCTTGTCACCACTACACTTATGAAAGCATGTTTGCAGCACAAGTTAATATTCAGATGTAAATCTTCTCTCCAGATAAATCACTCATCTTCTCGTTTGAGGAGTCAATTGTTTGGTTTATAAAATGTCAGAAAATGGTGAAAAACTTCCTGGTGTTCTTAGTGCATCATGTTTAGCCCGACATAATGTCCAAAACCCAAAGATATTGAATTTAATATTACACAAGACTATGAAAAGCCCATTGAGAGGCTGACACCACATCATGTTTTGCAGTTTTTGCTTGAAATCAATTATGCAAAAAAGTTAATTATAGTTGTTAATCAATTATATTAGCTCCACTCCTGTATATGGTCTATATAAAAACAGAAAAATAGAAAAACATTAACATTTCGGGTAGAAAAACAATTAAATATTTAACAAAAAGGTTCCTCTAACTGCAGTTTGGCTCCTCTTATGATATAGTGAAATGTGATATAATAGTAAAGAAATGTGTCACACTTCAGTTACAGTACAATACATATAACATGTAATTAAAGCAAAAATAACAAGATATAAAAGGCAAAAATTTATTCAGTCTTTTAACAGATATGTGAACAGGTTGCATTTATTCAGTAGGAGGCGAATTTAAAGTAGAACAAGACGGCGCGTGTCTTTTCTTGGATTAAAGTGGAAGGAGAGATCAATAAAACATCTGTAATGACACAGCTGTGCTGATTACTATTCAGAAATTCACATTTAAAATCAAGACATGTTTCCCTTTTTAAAATTGGCAGCCTTAGAAAAGACAGTGGACCACAAATGGCCTGCAAATACACATGCAGTGGTGTCACCATACCAGCCCCGAGTCAAACCCCGACTCACAGACTATGAGAGACTAGCAGATCAATACGAAAGGAGGGACAGACCGGTCAAGTCGTTAAAAGTTAGCACACCAAAAGGACAAAGACCCACTGAAACACCCAAAGGAGAGTCTCACTCCTTCCAACTTCAAGTATTCCCTCCAGCGCTTGCATCACTTCAAGTATTCCCGTCGTGGACTCCAAACCTTCAATTTCATCACCACTTCTTAGGTTTACGACATAAGCTATTATATAAGTGCACTCAAAAATCATCTATACATAGAAATATAATAACAATAAGTAGCAGTAATAGTTATAACAATCACTTTACATTTAATTTTATACACAACCGTGACGTTAAATCACTTTATAACGTGGCATCACATTCCCCGCCCCCTGAGTGTAATGTTCAAGTTTAACCTTCTGTAGCTACAGAAACAGAAACAGAAACAGCAACCTTGGTTTGGTTATTTAAATAACATTGGCGATCATTGACGACGGCAATGATTAGAATCAGAGTAATTATGCCTTTCCACAGACCGTTGTGCTTGTGTGTGACGGATGCATTATGTACAAGCTGCGGATCGATCATGTGTCTCCGGCTTCAGCCTGCTCGCTGGTGTCAGACACTGACAGCCTTCATCCTGGAAAATAAACACAAGTGTTAAGAAACAAGGTTTAAAAAGAATCAATGTTCAACACAAAATGTTGAGGAACAGAATACAGGCCGGCGACTATTAAAACTTCACTTTTAGACAGCGTCAACAAAAGACATGAGATAAGCAAACTTAGCATGAAGCACATCAGCGAGTCAGTTAAGTGGCGCTCAGCTGTGAAAGGCGTCACCTTCACCCACCTCAGTCTCCCTGCTTGAGCGGACCCTTTGTCTGCCTCAGGAACCGGCAGCAATGCAGCTCCGGCATTTGTACAACTTGGGGTCATGGGTGCGGATGTGGTTCCGTACATTCCTCAGTCGAAAGAACGTCTTACTGCAGAGCTACGCGGCACAGAGGGGAGGACAAAGGGTTAACGGCATATACATGAACAGAGGAGCTTTGACTTAAATGATGGATACAGATGTGGCACCCTGGCGATGGTTTGACTCTTTTGCTTTCTTGCCAAACGTTAGATGAGATGATTGAAACTACTCTCAGTTCTGTACGACATATAAGAAGCTACTGTTAGCTTAGCTTAGCATAATGACCGGGGACAGGGGGAAACAGCTAGTGTAGCTCCGTCCATACGTTCTCATCCGCTCATCGAGGGCCGGTTCAAGGGGGCAGCAGGCTAAGCGAAGTATTCCAGACGTCCCTCTCCCTACCAGCCTTCCCTGCTCTTCCTGGGAAACCCCAAGGCCAGACCAGATACATGACACGTGCAGAAACTCATTCCGGCTTCCGGCTCAGCTCCCTCTTCACCACAACGGTCCGGTACAACGCCTGCATCACAGCTGATGCGGCACCAAACCGCCCTTCCATCTCTTGCTCCCTTTTTAACCTCACTCTGAAAAAGAGCCAGCGATACTTGGGGCAGTAACTCTCTCCCAACCCGTAGCTCTGTCCGAAGGTAAAAGAATCCGCCTTGCAGCATCTCTAAATTGATGTCTTGTTGGCTTAATCTATACAAAGAATTAAGTGCAACTTCCTGGAGTTTTGTCTTCACTGTGAAGTTGCCAGGCCAACAGTGGAGAAACCAAGGCCAGGCTAGTGCTTTCCTTTGTTTCCAGTCTTTGTGCTAAACGAAGTATTTCCTGCTTCATATTTACCATACAGAGAGAGATATGGTGTGAGACTGGTATAAATAAATTAAAAAACTCTACATTTACTAAAAGTAAAAAGGTACAGAAGTATTATCAGCCAAATGTAGTTCAGAATCAAATGTAAAAGTTGTCATTATGCAGAATAGCCCTGTCACAGAATCTCACTGCACTTATAAATATTTGTATTCAGTATTACTGATTCATTTACTACATTATATACAACAGCGTAGTTTAATCAATATCTTAAAAAGTAACTACAACTGTCAGGTAGTAGTAAGTAAAGAGTACAATATATCCATACGACATGTGCTGGAGTACAACGTTGCATAAAATGCAGTATAAGAGCTTCATAATTGTACTCAAGTGCATTACTTGAGTAAATGTACTTGCACACAGAGTTTTAAAAGTCTGCACTTTCATTACAACGAATGAACTAGCAGAGCATCCAGTCCACTTCCTGTCTGAATCTTACTGCGTGATTAGATTTGATCCTAAATCCCATTGTATAATGCCGGGTGTGAATGAAATCTGCTGCAGGTCGTGACTTCTGATCCCTGAGAGTTGTGCGGTTCTAGGTTTTTAAGCTTTAGGAAAGCCAGTGCTTACCAGGCAGGGCCAGTGCTTGCCCTCGATGTGCCTGAGGCGATGTATGATTAGAGCGTCACAGTCCTTGTAGGAGGCCGAGCACTGCAGACAAGCGTGGGCCGCCTTTGGGACTTTGGGGACTTGACTGCGAGGCCCTCGAAGCTGCTTTAGCCTCGCCCGACGTACAGCGTCCAGCAAGACACAGCTCCTGCTGCTCAGAGGGCGTTTACTCTGCTGCTGAAGATGCAAGAAACAGACGGGGAAAGAAAATGATTATAAATCAAAAAGATGCAAATTATTAAACGAAAGAAAGCAATGACGAGCCAAACAGTAGATCTGCCCTCGACTTAGGAAAATCTTAGGCGACAAAAACTCATGCGATTTTGTCGACTTATTGATTAGTTGATTTAATCGTTGAATCTGTAAAAGACTGAGTTTCCTCGGTCTATCAGAGATGTGCTCATAACTTCCTTGGAAACAAGTAATTCAGCATTTAAAAAAATAACTTATCGATTAAAGAAGGTGCAGCCCAATTAAACTGTGATGAATAAATGACTCTCTGTTTTTACAGATTCTATATTATTCTATGGCAACAGTATGACGGTGACAGTGTTCCCCTTTACTGCCCTTTTCCTGGAAGCATTACGGTCCCTTTAAAGAAAGAAAGGAATAACAGACATCACTACCCTCCCGTTCATCTACCTTTGGCACGGCCCGTGTGGCCTTGGACCCGGCAGACTTGGCCAGGTGAAGATTGCCGCTCCGGGAGTTGGGCCCGGGTCTCTGAGCCTTGCTTTGGCTCACGCTCCTCTCCACCCTCTCCTTCTTCACCACAGGCAGGGTGGGTGGCCTGGCTCTCAGTGCCCTGTGGGGGGATTCCTCCGCTCCAAATTTCTCCCCAACTTGCGAAACAGAGCGTGTTAAGCAGATATCCACGCTCTCCTCCTCTTTCTTCAGTATCGCCATCGGGCCCCCTGCTGGCCGACAGAAGCTGAACAAAAAGCCCGAGTCCAGTAGTTTGATGGGGGGCTTGCTCTGGCGCTTGCCCAGGTCCGGTGAGGGAGGATCAGGGAAAGGTCCTCCAACTGGCACGGGATCTGCTGGCTCCTCTTTGATGACTTTGTACAGAGGGTGGTTGTAGATGGACGCTGGAGGTGCGTGCTCTGAAAGCTTGAGCCCACCAGGTTCATTAACCACCTCTTTCTGTCTAGCATCCATGACCCCTACCTTCCTCCCCTCCTCTCTGCGATTACACTTCTCCACCTCCCTTGTGGCGCCCCGCCTGAGCTTGGCCTTAGTTGCTGGTCGGCTGCTGTTGTAACGCGGCGCTTTGACCGTCTCTATGGTGACTTTATTTCCGGCCTGTGTCCTGTGTGAAGGTGGTAATTTATGGGGTGTGTCACAGCAATTGTTTGATAAAAGAGGGAAACCTGAAAGAGAGTATTCAGTTGGTTCTGATTTGATCCTGACTGTGTTTCTCACTAGAGTTTTGATGGTGTTGTGTCGCAGAGGCTGCTGGACACTGTCACCCTTCCTCACTGACCGTCTGAGTTCCCTCCCCGTGAAGGGAGTCCTGGATGCAGGATGGAACATGTCTGGTAACGCACCTTTACTTCGCATGCTCCTGTCACTCGGAGGGACAGTCTTTGGCCTCTTTGCTGTCATCTGCACTGTGCTGACTGGACCCACAGGCTTGGTCTTTGCTGACTTGTTGAGGAGGTGAGTGTTAACGGGGTTACAGAGGGGAAGTGCCAGTGTCACAGCCCCTAATGGCAGTCCTGGGGAGGCGGGGCGTGGTTTCCGGCGCTTTGTGAGTGAATAGTTGTTAGCCTTCAGCTTCCTCAGTCGTTTCTTCTGTCTCCAGCCAATCAGATCTTCGGGTCTGGGGAGGAGGGCGGTCCTCTGTAACCCAAGAACATTCATCAGCTTGTACTTCTCCTGTGCTCTCGCATAATCCTGTTCATCCTCTCCAACCGCCTCTACTTCCTGCTTGACCCTCACAGGACTGCACACGGCGATCTTTGTAGCCCTTGATATTGCGGTGCGGGAAAGCTGGGAGATAGAGTGAGGTTTTCTGTTTCGTCGAGGGCTCTCAGGCATGGGTAGCAATCTCTGAACCTCCTTGGCGGCCCCAGGAGTGGAGCGGAGAAGACGGGTCTTTGATGGTGATATGCGCGAGTAATTCTGCGACTGTGGGGTGGCTGCGGTGTGTCGGGGCGTGGTAGCTTTCTTGGAAGAGGGAGATTTGAAGTCCATGAGCTTCATCCTGTGCGAGGGGCTCAGAGGGAGACCATTATGGTATTGGGCTTTCGGTGTCCTTCGCAGATTGTGCCTTGGACTTCCTTCTAAAGACTCAGTTGATGCATCCAGAATTAGACTGAAGCCGTCGTTCATACTGTCCTCAAATTCCAAAACCCTTTTCCTTTTGCCCACCCTCTGCTGCCGGAGACGCTCATGACAGGCGCCAGCACAGGCTGAGGTGAAGTCCTTGCCAGGATGGAGTTTCTGCTCCTGCTCTTTCATGAGAGCGGAGCAGGCTTCAACGGCAGGCCACATGCCCAGGTGGCGGGCCATGGCGATGACTTCAGGTAGGTCCTCCTGGCGAACACACAGAGTGGAGGAGTAGGAGAAATCCAGCAGAGACAGAAGGCTGTCCTCACTAAAACCTGAGAGGAAAAAGGAAGACTTTAATATTCTGCACCCTGGTCAATCAGTGAGAGAGATTACAGTTTTACATTACAGGTCATTTAGCAGACGCTCTTATCCAGAGCGACTACAGGGACAGTCTCCTGGAGTAACTCAGGGTTAAGTGCCTTGCTCGGGGGCTCAATGGTGGCAGCCTGGTGTTGAACCCACAACCTTCTGGTGTTGAAAGCCTAACCACTAGACCACTAGACTACTAGACTACCACCACCCCATGAGATGAAAGTGACTGTGTAAACAGCAGGCAGAGTGGGAGCACAGTGTAAACATGACGGTGGAGACAATAATATAACAAGAGCTTTAAATCAGGGCTCTTTCTGACGACGCACCTCAAAGACACGTAAATGAGAAGACAGACTATGGCTGTGTTCAGGGTCTGGATCCTCCAACTCTGAATTTCTACATCAAATACGTCATAACAAACTTCCAAGCCGGACCCAAAAGGACTTTGAAATGCAGCCTCCGTTTGAATGAATGACCAGTATCATGTGCAGCTCCCAGTTTCATTCAAACCATTGTTTGAATGATACTGAGAGATGAACCTTGTCAAGTCAAGCATTGTCATGTGACTCTATATACACACACAGACACAACATTTTTTCATCAGTCACTGATAAAGCAACACAATAATTTCACGTGATACACAAACGTAAAATGGTCAGATACACTCGTGCCCGATAGGCCAGTGATATTATAAGCCTGTTAATGTAGGTGCTTTTATAAGCATTCCCATATCTGGAACACAGCCTGCTCCGGAGCAGATTAGGTGAGCAACATAAGTTACCATGGCGACCCTGGTAAGAAGTGAACCACTGTCGTAGGACTAAAAACCCCGAGGTTAAACCTGAAGTCACCTCACTTAACCCCAAATTCTGCGTAAAGCAGACTGAACTGAAACAGAGCTCATGCAGCGGTGTTTCCTAGTGTCACTTTGGACTCTTACCAGTGAGATCTATGTCTGCTTTCATGCCCGAGTCCATTTCTGTGAAGATTTCCTGAAAGTGATCGCTGACGGCCGCCAAGACAGCCCTGTGGGCAGAGTAGGAGCGCCCGTTGGTCCGCAGTGTAATGTCACAGAAAAGCCCTGCCTCCCGCTGACTCCTCAGTTTGCGCAGCATGTCGGCGCTGTGTGACACCATCGTCTTCGTGACACATCCTCTGCCACCCAGCCCCTAAGAGACAAAGAAGCAGATAGAGAGGCATCATTATTGTAATACAATGTGTGCGAAAGGACTTGCAGAGAGAAAGCAAAGTGTGACATCAGGATTAAGTGAGAATGAGAGCGAGAAAGTGCGGAATAAAATGTGTGAGATGCAGAAAAACGAGGCACTGATATAAAAAAAGGAAGGAGGAGACGAAGGTTTGATCAGAGAGAGAATTTAAATGACATCGAGACTGTTTTTTTTACCTCTGTTTTCTTGGTGCGCTGACACTCTAGACAGCCCAGGACAAAATCTCTGATCTGGAAGTACATCCCTGTGAAGAAAAAAGAGAGAAAAAGATTATGAAATGTGTCAAAACTTCAGCAACATTAGCTTTTGACCCTGATGAAATGTATTGTCTCACAAATAAGAAAAGCCAGGGACATAAATAACAGCTGTTATTCATGTGTGAGTAAAAGTCTTTGATTGATTCAAATCACTAGTTTCAAATGTCCCGACATGTTCTCACAATAACAAATGAATACTCTAGATAAGACAACCAGCCAGAAGTCAGCAGTGGCTTTACAGTCGTGCTGTCCTGTGAGGTCAGATGTAAAGCAGTGGACTCCATCATACCTTCCCACCAGTAGTTTTCAGCCACACATTTGTAGGTCTCCTCCAGGGAGAGGTGGTGCTGGCCGAGCCGCCGCCGGTGAAAGGTGGAGAGGGCCTCGTGTCTCCGGTCCTCATCCAAAACCTCCCGGTAGTTGATGAAGCCCTTTTCCAGCTTCTTGCGGTACAACAGCCCGTCTATCATCTCAAAGTTGGGCGACCACCGTGCGGGAAGTCCACGCCCTTTGGAGTTCCCGGCCGGCTCCATCCCTCCGGCTCTCTCCATGTCTCCATCCGACCTGGGTCTGGACGGACACAGCGTCTCTGCCTTCGCGTAACGAGCATTGGTGTGGGTGCAGTCGCCGGCCATTTTATTCGCTTTTATATTTTGGTGTAAAATGCAACTTTGTCCAGGCTGAGCAGCACCACAGCTGCTCCCTCTCCGGGGGGGATCAGTCCGGTTTAGCTCGGCCGGGTCACCGCGAGGGAGGAGGAGGGAGGGGGCTCAAAGCCTAACTTTACCCACCGACCTGAAACAAAGTCCACGTGGATACGGTGACAGAAGACAACAGAAGACAACAGACCACCGTTTTAACAATAAATCCAGGGCGAAACACTCTTTGACACCCAGCCAATGGTCTCACATACGGCTACAAACTAGCCTGTTAGCTCAAACCAACCGCAACGTCTCTCATTATGTCTCAATACAAAAGCGTGTTTTTTTTCCTCAAGTGGCGCTAAAGCAGACTAAAGCTTCAGCAGCATTTCTCCGGAGGGTCCTGCTTCGTAGCCTCGCTGTCATCACTTCACACTATCCGAACAGTTGTGGCTAACATCCCTCAAAGATATCGATACACTTCCACTTTGTGCCAGGGAAGCATTCCGTACAAATGTACCAACGTCTGACTCGTCCATCAGAGTATCGCGCCAACAGCCGCGAGCCAAGTGATATATAAAAAGTCACCAGTTTTCACAGCGACCACGTAAACAAGGCGATCACCGCAAACCGCTCACCAGCAGCCCGTCTTCCATCTATCGCAGGGGTCGGGAGTGGCCCTCCGGGGATGGATGGCGGCGGGCAGCCTCACCTCCGGCGTTAACTTGAGATTTCTTTTCGCCAACTCGAGTCGGGAGGAACATGATGACGCAGCTCTCAGCTCAGCATCGCCACTTGAACCGACGACCTAAGCGCGAGGTTGTCTCTCGCGATCAGCCAGAAATGTGGCCAAATCACCGCCGAGTGCCCTCAAAAGCGGCCCAAACAAGCTCCGGTTAGACACCCGACATAGTTCATACCGCTCTCGTTGCCGCAAAGCCAGTATGGCGGTCAAATTGTCCAATTCTTTAAACTCGTAACCTTCTGTTTGTTGCTAATCAGCAGCCTAACCGAGACGAGTCCTCCCCGCCTTCACACAAAGGCTATTAGCAGAAGCCTTGAAGAGATTCCGCCAGACGACATGTGATTGGCTGACAGAGCTGTCACTCAAATTAGTTTTCTTCCCTTTGCAGCAAGGTAGGTTGTTTGCACACGATGCTAGTATACTAGTATTTGTTTCACTTGCTGCACACATAATACACCAATAATACAAAACATGATACACACTGTATTATCTTCACTTCTCGAATACGCATGCAGCGAAATGAAGGTTGGCCAGTTTCTATCTTCTGAGAATGTTTATTATTGCTAGTATTATTACTATTATTATTACTATTATTATTATTACTATTATTATTACTATTATTATTATTACTACTATTATTATTACTATTATTATTACAATTATTATTATTACTATTATTATTGCTATTATTATTACTATTATTATTACAATTCTTATTACTATTATTATTACTATTATTATTGCTATTATTATTACTATTATTATTATTACTATTATTATTGCTATTATTATTACAATTATATTACTATTATTACTATTATTACAATTATTATTATTACTATTATTATTACTATTATTATTTCTATTATTATTACTATTATTATTATTACTATTATTATTACTATTATTATTATTACTATTATTATTGCTATTATTATTACAATTATTATTACTATTATTACTATTATTATTACAATTATTATTATTACAATTATTATTTCTATTATTATTTCTATTATTATTACTATTATTACTATTATTATGCATATGAAGAGCATAAATGAGAATATTAAAAGACATTCACATAAAAAAAATTAGTACGTACATACATACACAGATATAAATCTATTCATTTAAAGGTTTAAAAAAAAATCAAAAATCTTCCAAATCTCCAAAAGAGCGTATTTCTTTTTTGTTGTGTAATGTCCTGAGTGATTTTGCATATAAAATAATGAAATAAATCAGATATTCAAGAGCGCCATCTTCTGAAAATGACTTGATGTAATTTAGCTAGAACAAATACCATCAAATTATTTTCAAAATGTTAGCTGTCACTATCATTTTAATGTCAATTAGAAACATTGAAATACAATATTCATTTTACAATAGCTTTGGCTCAGGCTTTTCACAAAACATTGAACTGAAATGTAACTCTCTAAATTTTAGCCATAAAATCTTACATAGAACAGATAATAAAAACATCCATCCATCTTCAACCACTTATCCGGGGTCGGGTCGTGGGGGCAACAGCTCCATCTGTATCAAATTAATACAGGACCAAGTCGTCCCTAAAAACACCAAGAAACTATGTTTATGAATGTTTGAAATGATCTGCGGTAAGAATGACTTTTATTTTATTAATTTACAATGCTGTACTTGTGTAAATACAAATGAGGAAGTCTCATCTTTACTGCATCAGTTTCTGTTTCTGTCTTGTATCGACCACCAAGTCTCTTTTTAATTCAAGACAACGCACCTTATTCATTGATCCTGTCAACTTACAAGTATACTCCAACCACTTGGAAGTTTACAATTATCATCTAAAATACAGAAAGCTAAACTGTTGTCCTGGAAAGCATATAACATAAAACACAATTATTTTTTTCTCTCCACCACTGCCAAGCCATTAGCAATTACATGGATATTAAAATAAGAAAGGAAGAAATGCTTGCAAACACAAGCTGCATTGATTCAGTAATATGTACATGTAATTATAAGCATTTAAATGTGCTAATAAGAGGTGTGTGTACTCTGAGGACTGAGCATTGCACTTTGTATATAAGGACAGCATTTTGTGTTGAAAAGAAATAAATTAGCAAGACTGTTTGGCCATTTGCATGAAAAGGTTTGCAGTTAAACTTTAAAATACTATGATACACAGGACACTGTCCTTTGTATTTTTTGGGGGGATTTTTTTTATCAACCTTGGATAAGAAGAAATGTACATGTGCTGCGTAATTCACTGGATGATCCTTATATTTTTTGTAAGACCCAATATGTTTAAAATGCATTTTCTTCTGGGACATTAAAGAAATATTATAATTTCTCCACCAGTTTTTTTCCTGGCAATATTTATACCTTTGTGTATTTTATGAAGATATAATATATAACAGTAACTGTTAACTCAATTAAATAGGAAAAAGTTAGTTAGAAAAAATAGAGACTTGTTGATTAAGTCAAAATCTTCTGACTTCAGATTTAAAAAAATAAATCAGTCCTGAATACATCAAGAGGTGCAGCCATGCACATCATAGATAACTAACTTAATTCTACATTAACCTGGTCCACACTGACTGTTAAGATGGCTCAAGAGATCTACGCCTTAAAACCAGTTGTTTAATACACACAGCCCATGAATGATGATTTTCGTAATAGAAAATGTTTTACATAACAGCGAGCTGCTTATAGTTAAAGTATGAATCATCCCACATCAATGTACTGCAAACCACTTAAACAGGCACTGTATATGAAACGTCCTTTATTAGACAAGGAGAAAAAGATGACATTTTTTAGCTTTTCACTCGGCTGGCCCACAGTCTTCAGCAAAGTACGACTCGGGTTGTATATTCAAAGCTCTCACAAGGCACCAAACCTTGAGGTGCTTGTGTTTTTTTTTCTTCTTCAGGTTTCGAGCATGTTTTTTCGTTTCACAATCGCATTCTTAAAAAGAAGACAGAACTTTCCTTTTCACAACAGCACTTGAGCATCTAAATGTCAAACAAATCAAATACAAAACGGTTTACTGTACGATACAAAAACACTCACGACTAAAATAAGTATTAATTCAAAAGGACACTTTCTGCAAGGCAGTTTGTTTTATAACTGAGTCTATTATATGAGGTTAAAGCTTCATCTAGTTAAATCAAGCACAGACAATCTCAACCCACGCACGATGCTATTGCACTATGGTGTTTCATCCATGAGGAGCATCAGTGGCTTGGTACTGAAGCTTCTTTAACTGTCACCCGCAGCGTTTACTCTTTCCTGAAATCACAGCACCACACTGTTCCCGTTAGACACTAAGTCTGGGTGGAACTGTTCTTTGCTGTGGGCTCACTGGGCTTGGAACGTTTGGACTCTGGAGGCTGGCACACCGGATCAGAGGGAGGAGAAGGGCGTTCTGGAGAAATACAAGAGAAGGGATCAGTGACAGAAGGGTTACGCCTGATATCCTGATCCTGTGACGTAAAAGACTGTATGCAACACTCGGTAAGATAGGATTCAGTCAACCTCCATGTAGTATGCACAATGAAATACACTGACTAGTTAAAATACTAATGAATTCCAATTTACTACAATTATATGGTCTTATTTTTATAGTTTTGGCCATTCTTTCCATCACTAAAAATGACATCGTATTTACTAAGTTAATCCCAAGCAGTGAGGAATACAGATTTTAAATTTGGGGAAAAGAGAGCACTGGATCACAGTTTAGTATCTTTGGACATCCGACTCAGTACCAGGAGAGAAAGAGTTGGATCGGTGCATCCCTAATCATAACAGGATTCAGACTGCGAGGTTGTCGATAAGAGGGATTTATAATCAGTCTCGTACATGCTTCTGTTTCCGTTGTGATATTTACAAACACTAACCGTGTTTGGCCTTCTCCGTGGAGGAGGGAGTGCGGAAGAGGGAACCAACAGCTGCCGATCGGGATGCAACTGCAGTCAAAGACACTCTCCTGTAAACAAATATAAAAAGCACAAACGGTAAAGAGGCTTCAACCATGAGAAAACACACAAGCACAACATATGACAATGAATTATACTCTTCTACAGCAAAGTAAATCAATGCTCTGCTTCATTTCTCTTTTGTTCTTCTGATTCAGTCGTTGCCAACCAGTAAAACTAGCCAAGGCAAACGCTCCAAGTCACAGATACAAGGCAAATACAAAAGCATGTGCAGACCTGCCATTGTCTACACGCTGTCTGTCACAGTGATTATTATTTTACAGTCAGTGGGGGGTCCAACGGATCCCCCATACCAGACAGGGCTTTGTTCTCACTGCCAGTCCTGAGCGCATGTAAACAGACAAAAACATCACACGCCCATTACATTTTTTTCCTGCATTTGTAAAAGTATATTTAAAAAAGGACTCTTACACCTTTTTAAAAGAACACAGTGCTTTCTGGCGTTTAGTACTCGTATGTAAACTGCATCTTTGGAGATAATCAGCTTAGTGACTTTGATCATCAGGGGGGAGGGAGATGGATGCAGAACGCTCTTTGTAGTTCGTCACAACTCAGTTGAATAGTTTCAAAGTATTTTTATAAATGACCATATGTAGTCTTATATGAGGCAGCAGCTGCATTTTTCACACCACCTACAGAACATCTTAACAGAGTTTTGAATACCCGTAGTGGATGAAAAAGTTTAGGAAGATCTTGCTGGCAAAGAAATGAAATGACATTAATTATGCTGCATGAGGACTGCAAATAAATCTTTACAGTTTCCCATCTCACCCCGTGTGTTGGGTTCACTGTACCGGCTTCCTGTCAAATTTAGGGTTGAATTCAAAAGGCTTCCAATTAGTTTTGGCTCCACCGTCAGTGAGATCTGGTGTCCAAGCCAACAGTCTCGCTCTGGGAGTCAGATCAGAGAGTCTCATCTCAAAACGTGTTTATTTACAAAGGAAATCTATTGACCTGATTTGGTCTTATTCTTTTACAATTGTTGCTCGTCTTTGATTTAAATATCGATTGAGATGCTTTTTGTTGCCGTTTTTTGCAACTGTGAAGCATTTTGAACCTGTTTTCATTTTTTAAGTTTTACTTACTTACTAATGATTATGTAAATATGTTTTAAACACAGGAAATATGTCTCAACTAAAAAACACTAACATGAGTTAAAAGATAAATGTGAATACAAATGACAATAAAAGTCAGTTATCAAGTAAAAGTGTGAAGCGTTCTGTATCGAGGTTCTCAAATATGAGGATTTGCACTTTTTCTCACTTTTATATCAATGTAGATTAAAGATTTTGAAACTAAACAAGCAGTTTTTAAACCACTTGGAGCTCTAGGAAACTGTGAGTGTGTGTTTCTCATTATTACCTCGACCAAGGATGTTGTGTTTTCGGTTCCGTTTGTCCGCTGCAGGATTACAGAAAAACTACTAGGCTGATTTTCATAAAACTTGGTGGGGAGGGTGAAGCGTGTGCCAAGGAAGAACCCATTAAATATTTGGAGCGAATCCAAATCACAAGGTGGATACACGTATTATGTTTCACTTATGGAAACGGCTCTGCCGGAGGTCTGCGCTCGCCAACTGCCGTTTTAGTTTCCATTATTCCCAGAAATATTATAGATGAAATGATTAATCAATAATGTAATCATCATGAGTTGCAGCCCTACCACACACACACACGCGCGCACACACACACACACACACACACACACGTCCTTGCATTTCAAAAGCCCACCTGCCAAAAATCAAAGCATAGTTGTGCATATACAAAAGGTTTACACTTGCAGTGGTATAACAATAAACTAATTACCTTTCGCTCACTCTGCGGAATCAAACATAACAACTCCTTTTGCATTTACCTTGGGGTGGGCCCCTTTGGGGTCGTGGCGCCCTTTGGGGTGGTGGCACCCTTTGGGGTGGTGGCACCCTTTGGGGTGGTGGCGCCCTTAGGGGTGGTGGGCCCAGCATTATTAGCACTGTTGGAGGCTTTAGGTGTTGAGGGAGTGAGGGGGGCGATGCGAGGTTGGGGAGTAGAGGGTGCGCTTGTGCTTGCAGATGTCGGGGTCTGAGGTGCTGAAGGAGCTGTGACTTTAGGGGGAGAGGGCTTCCCCCAGCCCTCCAGGGTGTTGAGGGTGATCCTGCGGGGCTGAGGTTTAGACTTGGCACTCGGGGTGTTCTTCTTCTCCTCTGGGGGGGTGACAGAGGTGGTTTGGGATGTAGGAGTCG
>CALSCE010009132.1:1299494-1312130 GCA_943593645.1 Bovichtus variegatus
AAGATGGAGTCCTCAGACGCCACAGCAAACACCATGCGGTACGGCAGCTGGAATACGTTGGGAAGAGCCTGAACAGAACCATCTGTAGAGGAGAAATGGAGGAAAAACAGATCATAAAAATGGGAGGGCTTCATTATCATTCTTGCTTTTATCTAACTGAGCACATGTTCTTGCCTTCTTCAGTCTTGGTCCTCAGTTCAAAGTACACGGGGCAGCAACGCACAGCCAGTGTAGCTTTAGTTGGACACGGCAAGTGGGCGATTGGCCTAAAACACAGATAGAGATTTGTACATCAAATAGCAGCAATAATACAGCAAACACTGACTCGGAAAAAACTCTAAATCCCACAGCATGTCACAAAAGTTACCTCTTGAGACTCTTCCTGGAAAAGATGTATGTGGTATTTATGATGTTTTCTCCGCTCTCCACACATCCAGCTGAGGTTAAAAAAGGAGACAGAACAAAAATGGGTTCATCTTAATTACTACAACAGTACATTTCACCAATTACTTCCAGGTAAAAGCCACATTTTTAGCAAGCTGTGTAGGTACCTGGAGCGAGTAAGAAAGACCCATCTGGTGTGAATGAAAGACGCCGGAAAAACGACCTCATGCTGTCATCGTGGAACATTCTGTGCTGCTTGACCTGCGAAGATTAAGAGAAATGCAGCATTGTGAGCGTACGTGTGTGTGTGTGTGTGTGTTACATGCCTCACTCACTTGGCAGCAGGGCAGAAAATCTCTAAAAGATATTACAGAGTACATGCATCATTTTAAGACCACATATAGGGAAGACAAATACTCCGAAGTGTCATAAAAGACATTTAAGTCAACAGGTGGCCAAAACAGGTGAGAGCAGAGAGCTGGTTTCATGTAGAATAATCTCAAAAGAGGTACATGTAAAGAGAGAACGTAAAGAACAATCTGTTAAGTTTAAGACCAGTCACATCTAAAACAATGGACTGATGAGTCATGACAGCTCTACTGACCTCTCCCTCTGCAAGCGGCCCAGAGCTCATTTTACTGACACAGAAGGCTTTCTTCTTGGTGTGAGTGCTGTACACACGCATCACTCTGAAGGGCAGGACAGACAAAAACATCTTAAGCATCAAGCTGCTGAAGCACCACTGTCGCCGACGAGCTAAGCAACAGCAAATGTATTAATTTAATGAAGACTAGACCCATAGTGAGGCCATGAGTGGCCTGAAACAAGATGTCTGAATCCATTTTCAACCTGTCACAGCTGAGAGTGGCGACATATTGCCCCAGAGGATCCCAGGTCACCCCCTGCACGTAGCTCTTATGGTCATTCAAGATAGACAGCTTCTGTCCTAAAACACAAGATGCAGACAGCGTCATAAATACAAAGCCTGAAACTGAAAGGAATACACGCACATCCATGAGTCTAAACAAACCTTTGTTGATGTCCCACATAATAGCAGTGTTGTCGACAGACCCAGACACCATGAAGTTTCCATCCCGCGTCCAGCAGATGTCATACACGTCCTCTATGTGTCCCCTAAAGACAAAATAAAATGGTACGAAATCTTTGTATTAACCACACTATTGCTACAAATGAACATCAATCACGTAGCAAAATGGACAAAACAAGTAGATCTCCATATTCAGACAAATTACATTTTTACTCATAACAAAGATATATTGTTCTTGTCATTCTCAAACGTCAGCTGTTTTACTGGTCTGACCTTAGTGATTTTAGGATGCCGAGCAAGACATTCACACACTGCATGTCTGACATATATGATTGCCAGTTTTGCCAAGTAAGCTAAATTGGTTGAGGCAGAGGCCAGTGAGAAGATAAAATGTGATCTATACAAAAATCGCTTCATCGTGGTTTACCCGTCTTGACAAATGCAAAGTGACTGGCAGAATTACACAGTTCACCTGGAATAAAGTCTACCCAGGGTTGCTGCACATTTATTTATTTAAATCAAATGTATTCCTTTTAAACCTCGACAGAGAAGATGTAATACTCTTTCCACAGCAAAACAAATGCACATTATGGCTGAGCTTTATGTTTGACATCAACAGGCATATTTCTCTGGATATTTTCGTATCTCCATATAACAATCATGTGTAAAATCTTAAAAAAAAAAAAGAAATTTAATTAAAAGCGAATGCAATGAACTGTGTCCCACTGTTATGCTTTACATTTGATAAACTGTGTTCAATTAAAAATGTTATTTGCTCAGAATTGTTAGTTTTGACATCATTGGGTCGTTTTCCCTCTCAGAGTTAATTCTCCACGTTAAGACATATACACAGTAGATCTACCTTCATCCTGTTTAACGGTCCATTAAATCTGTAAACTCCAGCTAAGGGGTCAATAAATTAAAAGTCCACCCCTTACCTTCATATTGCATATTGCAATAAAAGGATTATTATCCAGAGAAACTAACGGTCTTCAGTTTAGCTTCATCTGTGCTGTTCTGTGTGCTGCTTTATTCCTGTCACTTTCATGACTTGTAGAGGACCAATCGAAAAATCACAAGAAAAATAAATAGCTGGGCCATATTTAAATAAGTGAATCCTGTCGGGAGATACTTCTCATGCAACCAGGCAGCACCTCAAAATTTAGGCCCTGCATGATTAAAAAATATGACTTTAAGACATGTTATGACCTTAAATTCTGAAAATGTAATTAAAGACTTTTTAAGGATCTGTGGGAACCCCGTGTCTAGCAGGGATGTGCACTTGCATTATTCATTGGCCAACCGGTGTGCTGCCAGATGACACTGAACTGCTCTCCGGCGCCGGGTTGAGGCAGGTTTAACTGTTTTGACAGGGCTCCACACTGTGACACCCAGTGGTCACATCTAAATAAGTAAGGGGCTTTCTGGGAGCCTACTTTTGTGGCAACTTTCAAGGTCGGCGAGGCACGTTGCGCCTGACATTGCTAAGCGACCATAACTTGCTGTTTCCATCTCTGATCTGCTCCGTGTGTGCCGGACCCCGGCACTCGAATCAGGAGAGCAGAGGACATCAATGATTGTGTGACTGTTTAGCAGCAGCACTCATAAACAACAAATAAATAAATAAATCTGCCGGCTGTGACTGGTTGTTCCTTGTCAAGACATTTGGTGCGCGCTGCTGCGTTCCAAAATTTTAACTATTATAACTCCGGGTGCAGTTATCGCCCCATGAAAAATAGGCCCCGGGGAACTCCTGTGAGCCGTTCCATGCGTCTACATTTACAACAATGGATTCAAGGGCTCAAAAAAACGCATCTGTATGACCCATAAGGAGGATGCGCTATTGTCAGTCTGAACACAGCATAAGAGTCTTTAGAATCAAAAGGAAATTAATTAGAAAGATTCAAATATTGTAACTTGTTTGATCGAAACTGCCCGAGTAGTAAACCAGAGTTGCTTACCTTAATGTCTTGACCACAGACCAGCTCTCCTTGTTGAGCATAGCATCTTCATCCTCCTGGAACATGGGCGCCTGCTCAGGCTCCTTAGAGTCATTGAGCTTCCACAGCAGAATCGCTGCATCTGTACCAAGGAAAACAAACAACCTACGATTACTAAAGGCCACTGTATTTTTTAAATATCTGTTTTGTTATAAATAGTGAAGCTTAAAATCTTACATAGCACAAATTTGACCTAGCATCTGTGTATTGTGTGCAACGTACCATCTCCTCCTGAGGCAAGCAGCTCTCCATTGGGGCTGAAGCGCACTACGTTGACAGCCTTGGTATGTCTCGTCAGATTAGACAGGAACTCCACCACTGCCTTCCCGTCTGGGCCTGTGTCTACCCGCCACAGCTGCATCAACATGAGGACACAGTGTCATTAAACACACACTCTGTAAAAAGGCAGTGCCCTTATACATCACAGCTGGAGGTAAATATAAACTCTTCAAAAAGTATTATTTTTTTTTTTACTCAATGTAATATTTTGTAATATAAACAGGTTATACATGTCAAAAAAATCTGTAGTAAGTTTGGTTTGGTGAATTCTGTGACACATTCATCGATTTAAAGTCCAGGGCCCAATAATGTCCTATTAAGTAAGTCAATGTGAAAAAGGG
This sequence comes from Bovichtus variegatus, assembly GCA_943593645.1. NCBI lineage: Eukaryota > Metazoa > Chordata > Actinopteri > Perciformes > Bovichtidae > Bovichtus > Bovichtus variegatus. Next base: position 1,303,547 of record CALSCE010009132.1, read on the forward strand.
AGATTATTATATTCTGTAAGAAACCACCTTTATGTTACTGCTAAATTACGTTTTCTTTAACACAAAGAGTGAACCCCACTTTGCCCTTAAAGATTGTTTTTACGGTCACATTCATGCACATATTTAAAGTAGTATTTACTGTGTATTGTGTGTTGCACTGAGCCTTTCCTAGACACATGCAGGTGCACAGATGTGCATCTGCATGTGCACAGATGTGCATCACCTGGAAGTGACTCTTGGTCGGACTAGCATGTAGCAGGTTTCTGCATTGCCCCCCTGCACTCACCCGGACTGTGGTGTCCACTCCGGCTGTAGCCAGCCGATGGACACGTCCATCCGAGCTGTGCTGAAAGTCCAGACTGTAGACTGGCTCCTTGTTGTGCCACGCAATCTCACACGTTACCACCTTCATTTTGTTTTGTTAAATATGCAAACACCGACCTCAGGAGGGGAAAAAAAAACACATATAACTATTAAATGTGATTCTTCTGACAGCTTCAAATGGGCTGGTATCGGCTAAGCAGCTAACACGGACTTATCTCCACATGCTAGGCAATATGGAGCATGTATTACAGAACATACATTAACATTAAAAGACATAAACAGCTAGTTTGACCACACAGACACTAGAATGCTAACGTTACAACTAGCTAATAGTGCAGTTAGCGCTTCATTTAGCGGGTTTGTTGGGATGACGTGAGGCTAACTTTACGGATAAATGACAAAACCGCGCACGTGTGTACATACGTGTGCATGTTGGTTACAAATACAACCGAGTTACATGCGTGTATTGTGTGAACTGAAGTTATCTGGAAGTAAATGGTTCTTACCTCCTCTGTCGTACAGCTGAAGCGATAAGTAATTTCCCGCGTACGATTCGTTCAAAACTTCCGGTCGCGTGAGCTGCAGTGATTGGACGAGCGGCGGAGGGGGCGGTGACGCTGTGTCCACGCTACCATGTTGGTTAGACTGGTGTTAAAGTGCCTGTTTGGTTTCAATACATGCAAACAATGTTGTGTTATTAACCTAATAGTTATTTAATCAACATCTCCAATCCGCATTTAATAACTAAATTAATTAATTAATACTATATTTGAAAATAAAACCAAGCAATACATGAAAACTTTCTCCTCCAAAAACAAGAAGGCTGTCAATACAGAACAGTATGAATAAATATTGTCCTCTGGTTTTGTATATGTGTATAGTTTTGTTGTTTATTTTAGTGTGATTGATTGATATTACTTACAGTATATCTTCTGTATTTAATGTTCTATAATAAAGGACTTTTGGGGAAAGAATAGACTTGTGTTAAATACTTTACGCTACCTTTTGGTCAATTCTTGCCTGTAAAACAGATACATGTACCTTTAGAAACCGTTTAGTTATGGTTAACGACATAAACTAAACTAAATGTCCTTTTCCATTGAGAAAATTATATTCACAAATCAAATATATTGTATAACGCACATACAGTTGTTTCTTTTTAACCTGTAAAGTGTAGTTTAAAGTATGTAAATCTTATTGAGGGGACATTATAATGTGTTCCATTAGACTTTTTTTGTTTTATCGATTAATGCATAAACACTTTTTTATTGTTCTATGTCATCCCTGCACGCTTTGCTTTGTTAATTCCATATTTAACTCTTATTGGACTAGAATACTGGTATTTTCAAGAAAAATATAACCATCCCATTTAATACACTGGATATTGAGATATCCTGTGTACAGCCACTGCCACTGTACACGTAACCAGTGCCGTTTATTGAGTTACACGAAAACATAGAATGGTCATAAATTACATTTAAAATCCTCATTCATGTTTTAGTGTCAATGTTGTTGTTTTCTCTGTCTTGTTGTGACCTTGAATAAATGTAATTTGATCTCTCTTGCAAAACACATCTTTTTCTTAATGAGGAAACCACAAAGGTTCACAAGGACACCAATGATTATGTGCAATAAATCATTCCATCACAGAGCAAAGACAGGAAATATAAAAATATATTTGACATAAATACATACAAAATATGCTTCAAGTCAAACCAAAAAGAAAACATCATCTTAGTGAAATGAAATCAGATACAGACACAATGTTTCCTTTGGAGAACATAACCAAAACAGGTAACTTCTATGATTCTACCCAGAAAACTTAAGAGCAAAGTAAAAGGCTTTTAACGTTAATTCATGTAGTTTTTTTTAATATTGCTTTAATAAGAAAGAGCTAAGCATCTTATATTGTGAAATGTACTGTATTGCATTAAAAAACTGTAAACATGTACACATCTTCGAATAAATACGACTTAACTACCATGATTAACATTCATGATTAACAGGTGGATTCCAGTTATTAATTCTTAATTCCAGGATCTGATGAATTGTTTATTCATTCGTTGCTCCGTCTCCCAGCGCCACTGGTGCGACGAACTCCCCATTGGAGAGAACCTGCTCTAGGATCTCATCAATTACATTACACTCATAGTTGACTTGGTCCAGGTCCAGAGCAGGCACGTAGGAGAGGAGAAGGCGCCCGATGTTGTGCCTCAGCTCAACCAAACTGAGATACGGGGAGAAACACAGAGCGGAAAAATCAGAGTTACGTCATTGTTCTACTGGGTTGCTGAGTTCATGAATCAGATCAAATCGGATAGTGATAATTCGTGAAACATGAAAGGAAAGTAAATTTTCCAAAAATCCAACCATCTGGATGTATCCGAGCTTGAATCCGCGCCCGAGTTGGCTGTCGCTCCTCCCTCCTGTGGATCGGCTTCAGTAGAATCAGTGGCTCTGTGTGGAGTTGTGCTTCCCCTCTGCTGCTGCAGGCTCGACCTGAGCTCTTCACACTGGGAGGCCAGGTTTGCCTTTTCCTCCTCCAGACTGGTCAACTGGCGAGTAACCACGAGGAGAAAAGAACATTAATAAAGGAGGGAGAGTACGCAGGTCAACATCCATAAATACAAGGTAAACCAACATATATATGGGGTAGCAAATAAAGTGCATATATTGTAAATGTAATTCTGCAAAATACAATGATAATATTTTACCATAATTCTTTTTTATCGCTACTTTGCTTCACATTAAGTGCAGTTTGAATTTGTTGCTTGAGAATATTTTGTAAGGTATATGTGTCTTGTCCATACAGGTTTGATTTATTATAATCTGTGCGAGGTAGAAGAGAGGAAGACGATTTTGAAGCACGTGTAACAAAATAATCTCAGCTCAAAAATCCACTTTGTAGCTTTCCAGAGCTTTCAACTACACTCACTGTCTTCCACACTTGTTTCTTTATGTTTCTTTTGAGTTTATTTTGAGCCAATCCCATATAATACTGACTAGAGTACTACATCTTCAGCTGAAATGAGTCCTTAGCAAAAGCACTATTTACTCTTGTTTGAGAAACAGTGCTGTTTTAGGAAATAATTTATCCCTTTTTTCTTTTAAATGGAATACATTTGTTCCATTTACATTTTCAGCAAGAATAAAAGGGCTTGGGGGTGAAGGGTTAACGTAAAGCAGGGGAAATCAGAAAGAGTTGGCTTCCCTCTTTTTATGGGATTTGTTGGTAAGAAAGATGAAGAGTATCAGCAGTTTAGTTCTTTAAGCGCAGCGGGAACACTGACCTGTGCGTGCAGTTCATCACACTCCTTGTTTCTTTGATCCAGTTCCCGCATCAGAGAGTCCACTTGCAATGCAATCTCATCAATTTCCTTTTCTTTACATTGGGAAGTACTGGGATTGGTCTCAGAGGCAGCCAGTAAAACCTCTTTGTCCTTAATCAGTTCATCCACTTTCTGTTTGGCCTTCTCAAACAAATCTTTGTAGTCCTCCCCCGCCCCGGTCTCCTCCGTCTGGCTGGCCTGGTCAGAAGTCTCCTTCTTCACGTTGATGTGAGTCAGCTCCTGCAGTCTGCTCTGCATGTCTTTCAGTTGGCAGGTGAGGCTGTGGACCTGCTCTTTAGAGGAGTCTCTCTCCTGAGCTGTGTCCTTCATCAGCTCCAGAAGCTGGTCCTGCTGCTGCTGCACCTCAGACACACTGGGGTAGTAAAGCGGAGAGCCTTTTCCAACGCGGGACGGTCCAGCGTCTTCGTCACTGTCCACGTAATGCGTCACTTCGTTCTGCTTTCCTTGATTCTCACGGTGAGCCTCTCCATTGCTCTCTGGCTTAATGACACTTTGCTCAACACTGCAGACACCGACGGCCACATCTGTAGTCTGCGCTCTACCGCTCTGATGCCCTGCTCTCTCCTCCTCTTCAGGCTGAACGTGGTCCTCCTCCTCATTCTTAATGTTGCGTACTTCTGTCTGGGTGGTGCTGGTGGTCACCTCTGAAGGGGGTGCTCCGGAGGGACTGGCTCCCACAGCCGCAGACGCTCCAGAGCCCGTTCCTCCAACGTTCATCCCCGAGGCGTCATCAACAGCAGCGTCCTCGCTGCGCTCCGACAGCACGCCGGCGTTAGCCTCGCTTTGCTCTCCTTCTGTCTTCACTCTAGTCAAGTCGAAGCCGGGCCTCTTTGGCTTGGGGGTACTGTCAGTCTCCATGATGAAAATGTCATCATCAGTATCAGAGTCTTTATTATCATCGAGCAGTGATGGCGAGCTCGGTGGGCTCACGTCCATTAATTTGGAAGTATCTAATTTGCCCCACTGGAAGCCGCTATTAGCTTTAGGTCTTTTGGGTGTTGTTTGTGGAGAAGCAGGCTGTGTTCTCTTCGCCCTGCAGTGCACACAAAGCACAATTAGTTTGCTTCTTAAACAAAGTCAAATGGATACAGTTAAGCTCACAAACAACAGACAAATCCTACCTCAGGGGCCCTGCTGACAGTGAGCACACACCGGAAATAATTGGAAGACCATTGCTGCTGGAGGGGCTGCAAGCTGGAGAGGAAGAAAACAGACGTTTTTTAAATCTCTAAAACTTTTTTTCTTTCACAAAGTCTCTCTCACACACACACACACAGAGAGCGCTTTATTTTACCAGCTTGTGAAAGCATGGAGGACCTCGGAGGAGTGGACACAGCCCTCGCAGCGCTCCCTCGTGGTGACGCGGTGCTCAACCGACTCCTTGGGGTTGTAGGGGTGGAGGGGGAAGCGACACGCTGTCAACAAGGACAAATAGAAAAACGTAGACATGTTTTATTTCCTTCTGTGGAACACAATCATTATCTTTAGTAGAATGGCATCAACTTTAGTCAGCGCTCCCAACCGACCGGCAGCTGTTTCTTCTTGGCGAGATTAGCCAAGCGCTGCGCTTCCTGATGCTTTCGAGCCTCCTCAGCCTAGAAAAAAAAACAATTCACAAAAGCGCTATTGAGTGTTAACTGTTATGGAACAGAAACCAATACTTTACGGGGCAAAAAAAACGATTTATTCCAAACACAGAACCATGTGGAGGAAACACGGCAGGTGACTCACAGCAGACGTGTCCTTACCTTTTCTCTTTCCCTCTCTTGAATCTTTTTGTCCTCTCTCTGTCTGTAAAGAATACATCACAGAGGTAGGATAAGGCAAGTCACTTCATTCATTAGGCTCAGTTAATATATTAGGGGCTGATTTTGGCAGTTTTTTTTATCAAAATCTGTTCTAATTCTTTCTGAGAAAGCTGTGACACGGATCTTCTTTGACCTTTGATTCTAGCAGCGGCTTCACTCCCGAGTCTCACTTTATCTGGGTGAAGCAAAGTGCAGCTGTCCTTATTCTTGTGCCCCTCTACGCCATGTAGCTGCTCAAGTTTGAAGTTAAGAGTTCACTCTATATATCCCCTGTATGTTTCAATCTAATCTGGCACATTTTGAGTGAACCCTGCAGCCAGTAGATCACAGATTGGGATAAAGGCAGGAACCTCGGAAACAATTGGGATCTCATTGTTTTCACAACAATATATGCAATTCTTCCAAATATCCAACTACATTTTTGGGCAAAAGTCGCGGCAGTGTTTTTGAATGAAAATGGACTTACTGTAGTTTATAGGTCTTGGGGTATGAAGGTTGTTGCTCGTCATCAGAGTCCACAGGCTCCTCCTCTGCCTTGCAGCTCCTGCGACAGCAACATTAGATAGACTGAGTCTGAGCTGTGTTTTGGGTGCTTTTAATTATCAATTTATCCCCGCGGATAAATAAAGTATTTCTGATTCTTATTCAATACACAGAGACATGTGGCAGACGTTAGAGGAGTATTCCTGTGGAAGCCCAGTGTCCATGTTAAATTATGTTTTGACCTATAATTAAGCCCTGCAGAGGTTATTAGTCTAAATTTAAAGTCATAAATCTACTCTAATTCACAGGTGACATTGTTAACCTAACCCCACTGGGTTGATGAGGCCGTGTCCCGCTCAGCCATCCAGCAATATCCCTGCTTATCCAGCTTCACTAGTTTTATAAATAGATACTAGTTATATCAGACCCTAAACAGACTTTTGTTAAATTTGTATTTGAGTCAAATCTGCACCTGCAGATCCAGTTGGTTTAACATGTATGATTAATGTGATTAAATAATATATATATGTGTCGGTGTATGTTTTACTGGCGTGTTAGTAGCTCTAATGACAGTTTTTAGGGTGTGTGTGAAAACCACAGAAAAAGAGGTTGTATCATGTATATTAATTAAAGTAAAATTTAGCATAAAAAAAAAAAAAAAAAAAGACGTGGATAGAATTACGAGTATTTTTTTTTCCATTTGTATTGGTATATTTTTATCACGAAATTACAATTATTGCAACAGTTTTTTTTGGATAATGTTAATAATGCTGTAGTTACCTGAACTGAGGATTAGGGTTCAAATGGCAGTACCACTTCTCTGGCAGCTTGCTGCAGTCGATCCCATCGGGGAGTTTGCGCCATCGCAAACACGCTTCACACTGCGCCCAGTTTTGATCCGGTCGCTTCCTGAGGACGTAGATAGAGACAAGTATCAGAGCATGTAGGAGGTCAACATGGTTAGAGAAATAGACGTGTGTATTAGTGTACTGACATGATATCTTCCACTGGTATGGTGCAGTTTGGATCGTCTCTCTTTCTCCTGAAGTCCATTTCATTCCAGTACTCCTCCAGTTTGGTCCCCAAATTGGTCATAGTTTTCCTGTACAAAGAAATGAGGAACTTCAGATTTCTGCATTTGGCCCCGTGCTGACGAAAATATTTTTTTGTGTACAAGATTGTAACGGACTCATCTAGACCTTAGACAGATCGATCTGATCACAACGTAACGCGGCGTCGGTGCCGTTACCTGTACTTATCCGTCTCATTAAAGCTCTGTTTGTTGTGCGTAGGCTCCAGATAGTAACACTCTATGACCCCGATGACGCCAACACCTTTGCCGTTGGCCTGCAGGAAGGCAAAGGTTCAGAAACACGAGCACCGGTTGATAACATTTAGAGACCCTTGGAGATATGTGCAATAAACAAAATGCACTCACCACAACAACACAACTCACCTTGAGCTGACAGCCCACGCGTTCGTAGGCTTTGATGAGCCGGTTCTTGTGGTACATCATAATGCCATACTGGTCTTTACTTCTGGTGTTATAGCCAAACGTGATGGGAATGCGTTTGGACTAAAATAACATTTTAAGGAAAACTCAAGAGATACTTTCTGCGCACGTACAAAAATGTCCCGAATTAAAGACATGTATGGATGCTCTGTGCTGAAAGGATACCAGGAAAGTGGGCTTGTAGTGGTCCTTTCTCACAGAGGCCAGGCTCTTAGCAATGAGCTGAGATTTCACATTTTGACCACGTACGATGATCTGCATCCGAGGCTTCAAGTAGAGAATGCTGCAGTATGCCTTTAGACCATTAAAAACACAAATATCAATTATTTACGCAAACGGAAAGTGATATCAAGAGTCAGTTTAAGAAGTTTATACATTCTAAGGCCTTTTTCTCTTGGACACAACACAGATTACTTACAATTAAATGGACTAAACTAAAAACAGGTGGCTCAGCTTCACTTAACATTTCAAAAAGAAAACCAAAAAGCTATAATTTAGTTATTACAGACCCCTTCCAGGCATGTTCTGAGATGCAAGTGCCTGATATTGTCAAAATGACTTTGTTAAAAAGTTTTAAAACTACACCTACTACTTCAAAAACACAGAATCTGTGACTGTACAAATGTAGTCAAGTTCAAAAAGTTTAAACTGCTGGACATAAGGAGTCTCAAAAGAAGAAAATGTTGTATCTTTCCTTGACTAGCAGTCAATATGAGTTAAGGAACTGCATACTGATATAACGATATATGATCGGCCACGATTGATGCGTAGACTTATAGAAATGTGTGACCGCGTGTGGATGAGGTGTAAAAGATGATGGTGTCATACATGCACATTACTGCTACTTACTCGCAGTGAGTAAGAACTCTCCGGGATGTAGGACGTGACCCTGTCCGGTTGTTGAGCAGCGTTGCTCATCGCCTCGTACACATCAGACGGTATTCGGATATCGTAACGGTCCGTCTCAAAATCAAACTCTGACGTTTTAGTAGATGTGCTGTTGAAAACATAAACGCGTATATGGGTATATATATATATATATATATATACCCATATATATATATATATGGGTATATATATGGGTATATCTATATGTATATATATGG
>CALSCE010009132.1:1312530-1337488 GCA_943593645.1 Bovichtus variegatus
CACAGAGCTGTGCTGAGGTTACAGCCGACATGGCTTTAGCATCACTATGGCTCGCGACAGCGCAGCACAGTTGACGTCATAGCATAACTGTCAAAAAAAATCAAATAAAAAACCCACCAACGGCTGGTTCTACTCACCGTGCTGAGCGGGACGCCGCGGTCCGTCTGCGCCGCCATCTTTCCGTAAACACGGATGTTGTCTCGCTGCGGAGGAGGTCGCGTCAAGCCAAAGGATCAGCGGTAATGCGCAAGTCGCATCAGCACTGGGGAGATTCTGGGGATCGTCTATTCGAGGTGTTACGGTACGGGTGGATTGAGCGTCCAAAAAGGACGAAAGACACTTTTTATATAGAAAATACACTAAAACACTATATTACACATAAATAGTACGTAAGTATTGTTGAATATGTGACAAAAAAATTATGTTAATAATTTGTTATTATGTTATATTATGTTAATTATGTTATGTTAATTATTATATATAAATATAATATTATTTTAATTTGGGTAGCTGAGAAACGCAATGCTGAAAAAATCACCCTGACCACATCAAATGTGAGATGAGCAAATTAAAAGTCTCCTCAAATTACATTATAACACATTCATAATGTCCTCAAATTCAGAACAAAATGCTTAACAACTTTTCCAATGTGTGTAAGATGACCCTGACTATGACAATATAACATTAATATGATTTTACTGTAAAGTTTTTCAGAAAATTAATTTTCTCAATATAAATACAAATAAATAACTTTTTTATTATTCATTATTTATTACTGTTTATTATTGAATTTAATATAATGTGTAATATAATGTTTGTACTTGGCAAAAGTAATTGCCGAAATAGGGCTTTCTTTGTCTTTTCTTTGTCCAGACTGCAGTAATTAACAACTGTTGACAAATTAAGTTTATTGTGGTTATGTTACAGTCTGAGCCTATTTAACATATTGCCGGCTTTATTGTTGATGTTGTACTCCTAAATATGGAAAAAAAGTTAAACAGCTAAGGTTATCAGTCAAAATACAACTTCCTGTTTTCATCTAATTGTTATACATGTGCTATCACTTCTCTGCACATAATTGTTTTCTCAGTTTTCCTCTTAATATTGCTGTTATGCATTACAATTGTTATTTCAATAATGCAATAGTAATACTATATATTGTTGTTTATAATAGTTAATGTTACCTCTGATATGACAATTTTAAAGTTCGATATTTTCCAAAATAAAAGCCCTACATCTACAAATTAAAACACTTGACTGACTAAAAAGTCACTCGCAAGAAATACATTATTTGCAGCGTTTTCTGTGGTGATAACTATTCTCACACACATGTTGAAAGAGTCCCATCATCGCAAGAGTTGGTAATTATCAGGAATGTTTGTAATTTCTAAAGTTTATTTCACAATACATTACAAAGCCAACACCATACTTAGGTACAATTTTGTTTTCACAACTACTAATTATTTAGGGCAGTACTTTCAGCCAAATCATTGAAGGGAAAGATGGTGGCACTGGATGGGTTTGTGCAGAATATGCCATCCAAATAGCGATCTTTCTAGGCTAGAATGATAAAAGATAATTGGATAAGAAGGGCTGCATTGTCCCAGCGGTTTCTGCTTGCAGCTTTCTGAAAGTGATGAACGTCTGCACAATGCAGTTTTAGTTAAAAAAAATAATGCAATTATTGTGAGATTTGTTTAGTGTGCATTACTCATTCATATGACTTTTGCGTGTGTCTGTTAAAGTTGCTTCTCTACACTACTACAAAACAATTGACACTTTTGTCCCAGTTTTGAGTCCCTCTGCAATTTAACTCCAACGCAAATGCAGAGAAACAAGCAATTTAAGCTGTAAAGTGAAAACACAGTCTTTAAGCTTAATATTTTATTTAATAAGTCTTCTTTCTGTTAATTCAAAAAAAATGACATGGTCCTTCAAAACATCCAAAATAAATTACTTAAGCATTCAGCATTATGGGGGAAAAAGACAACAGGCAGTTGTAAAAACTATCCGTGAACAACTACAAAGAAATGCTGATTTCCCTTGTACACCAAAAATGGAAAGCATGTATTTTAGCTGGATATACCGAATCATATGTCAGAGGGTTTTCGTGCTGCACAGAAATCACATTCAGTAACTTACTCGTATAACTCGTAACATGAATCATAGCCAGATGTGTGCGAGTCCCATAATGACATATACGATTACAATAAAAGAGAGAAAGTACCTCAACAACAGCAGCAATATACAGTAGTCTTTACATTCTCTGAGTCAGACATTAAGTATGCACACACAAGAAAGTGTGGTTAACCAGAGGTTATGAAAAACAGAACACATGAACAATATTTAATGAGGTTCTTCACAGTGAATCTGCTAATTGGTGTCAAACAAAAACATATTTACTGGAGCTACAGTTCATATAAGGTGCAGGACTAATAATAACAATAGGTTATCATTTGAAGTTGGTTTTACATAAAAACTATTTTTGGTGGAGACATTTTTTTTAATCTAAAACCATATAAAACAATGAGAGCAGACACTGACACAATTTCAATGTGTGCACATTTTGCAATTAAGATGATACTCGTCCTCGAGGGAGACGGAAGCATTGCACTCATTTGTAATGATTACTTATTCCACCTTTTTATTAGATAACCAAAAGCCCGCTGAAATAACTACGACGGTCCCTTTGGGCTTTTCCAATACAGATTCAGTGTGAGAGCACCTCAGAGCTACACCTATTTATGTGGATAAAACATTAAATAACATAATCGCAAAACATTTCCTTTTGTTTAGTTCACACTACAACATTATCACCGGATGTGCCCATTTTAGGTGTTGCACTCGTATGGCTGCAGGTAAAAGAGCTTGAGAGAAGGTCTTAGTTCGAGGAAGAGCTCTAACTCTCCATGGAGTCCAGGAACTCTTCTTCAGTGATGTACTCCAGCTTCTTCAGGACTGTTTCTGCACTGGCTGCTGGGTAGTCGGCTACTGCGAAGTGTGGCAGGGAGTGGCTGTCGGGGGGCGGGCACTGGAATGAACAGCAAAGGGTGCGAAAGAAAGGGAACAGCTGGGTGATGGAGGACAGGGAGCGCTGGGTGAGCAGGGGGAACTCCAAATGCTCCGTGGAAGACTCCTCACTCAGCCCATTCAGTGTCTGGAAGAAGAAGAGGGAGAGGTGTCACTTCACAAAACACAACCTGAACAAAATGAGACTTTTGGACTTTGCATGTTCAGTCTCAGCTGAAGTTAATACATAACACTGGGATATTCATCTGTCGTATTGTGCCACTTCCTGGTCACAGGCCTGTATAACAACAATATAAACACCACTATAAGCTGTTTAAATAAAGTCTAAAGTCTCTTTGTTTATGACTCATTTTTGTTTACTTTATAAAAAGGCACTGCATGGCTCAGCTCCTCCACCCCTTCATTAATACATGTATTCATTCTAACAGCTCATGTTCAAACAAGACAAACTGAGACTGAAATATTAAACATTGCTCAACAACATTTTCTCAAACCGTTTTTTCAATTACAGACAATGGCATGATATCCCTACAAGTGTGAGAGTGATCCTACAGCTGAGCCCGCAGTCTGTAGGCTCTCCACAAATATTTTCAACAATCCAAATAACACATTCATTCTGGTGGAGTTCAATGCAATTATATAAAACGTATGAATACTGTAAATGTTACTAATGATTCATAACTTCATTTCTTTGATCCCTCCTTGAACCTCTATGTATGGTGTTTTCACACAGTTAGTTATTACTTTTCTTTGAAATGTTTTTCTCTACAGCATATTAACGTGTCCTCAACGCTCCCGTGAAGCTCCTCCTACATTCCTGCTGATGTCACTGCCGATCCTTTGACACCATTATCTCGACATGTCCTTGAGGCCTGGAGCCTTTACTAAACACTTTGATCTTTACCGTTTCATTATTTCATTATACAAGAAGAAATATACCACATATATATATATACACACACACACACACACAAGTGTATTAGCGTCAGTCAGTTTAAAACTAAGGTTAAAAAAGGTTGAACGTTGTTGCTTTCATTAAGGTCTGATATAAGTCCTATAGATGTATTTATTAAGGGGGAATCATTGTTTTTATATTGTTATATGAGCATTATATACATGCCCAGAGACATCGGATGAAAATGTGCATTGTGCTATATGTGGTGAAATACATGCACACTGTCCCTGTTTTAAATAAACCAATACATTTATGAAAATTCATTACAATTATGCAATTTCCAGGATAACACATTAGCTGAGAAGTGGCCACCAAAAATTGACACCATTAAAAAAGATAAGTGACTATGCATGACCGAGTTTAAGGAATTATCTGACAAGGTGAAGGGAAGAAAGCCACACTGCTGGGTTTTGTGGAATATACTTATGCAGAGTCCTTTATATTCTCACCTCAAATTGCATTAATGCGCTTATTACACAGTCAGTTATCAAAATAATACTCATGTTTAGATAAAAAAAAAGCCAGTTCAGCCAGTGAGATGTTGCAGGAACATGTTTAACTGTCGACTTAAAGTGTGTGTGAAATGTCCCCTGATCAAAAACAAGTATTTGTTCATGGTCATAGTGTAACTGACAGTAATTGGAAGTATCTCATCCAAATGTTTTGCATGAGAATGAATATAAGTTTAATATTTGGCTGTTTAAAGCCACACGTGATCTTACCCCATATCGCTGCTCTATCGCTTCCAGTACTCTGACAACATGAGGCGTGCATTCCTGCTCGCCTTCTATCAGCGCAGTCTCTGGGCCACCGTAGCGGTTCACATCCACCTCAGGGACGAATGCCCAACGATACCTGTGCATAGAAAACAAGACAGTTACACAGGGAAGGTAGGAGAGTAAAGAATACACAGACAAAATAACTAAAGTATCACCACAACACATAGAAAGACATTTCATTTTAAAGACATTTTGTCCTGAAACGGGCTCTTACATCTGAAAGAGAGGCATCCTCTCTGGAGGAAAAGCCAGGGAGGTGTCCAGAAACTTGCAGGCTGACAAGTACATGTCCAACTCTGCCTGAGAGAAATGTACTGGTCCATTCCTGTCGAGGGCTACCCGCACCACTTTAGCCAGCCTAGGTGGTGCACAAGGGAAGAATTTAACGTGAGTGCGTCAACAGAACGTCAAGAAAACGTGAATTTGTGAATAAAAAGAATTAACTCACTTTGAGAGGTCTTTGTCCAACTGCAGAGCTTTCTCTAGACGTGCAAATAAGCGAATCTGAAAAACCAGTAGAACAATGCGTTTCAATGAAGTTTAATTAAAATAAACGGTATCAGTCCCGTGTATAAAGCCCGGCTCTTAGAAGGCGGGATCGTACCAGTTCTGTGACCATGATTGGCCAAAGAGATGTGAGGTGCTGGGACGAAATACGCAACAGGAGAACACGAAACATCAGGAACATCTGGGCTGTAACACCAGGGCTCGGGTTCATACGCAAGGCTTCAGTGAGGCGCTCTGACAGGAGGGGAACAGAAGTTTTAGAAATGTTGAAAAAACACAGTCAACTTGAATGTCTAGTTCTACCACTAAATTGAACATATTTACATAAATAAATCCAGTAACGGCACCACACCTTGAATGAGCGGCAGATACAGATGATACTGGTCCACTTCTCCACTACACATGGCGAACGCCTGGCGCTTCAGCAGCATGGGCTTCTGGTCTACATTAGTAAACAGTTTCAGGGAGCTGCTCTGCATGCCTACAGCACAGCAACACACAGGTTAGAAAATCATCAAGTGTCTCTGCAATTTGAATTAAACACCACTGCCAGAAATTACATTTTTAACTGCACTGGTTTTACAACAATTCCTGATCCATCTTTGAATACTTGGAGGTTTAACTCTCTTCTCTAGTTTTATGAACTGATCATTTTAACAAGCTCCATCACCATGTTCCCTGACATCTCTGCAGCAATGCTTCTCCATTATCTCCATTATCTCCCGAGAGGCTGTACTCACTCATGAGGTCTTTAAACATGGTCTTGTCGTGAGTCAGCAGGTGGTCAATAATGGATTTCCAACTACAGACAACACAGGAAGCAGGAAGAGGACATTAGACATCGGTCAGCTCCAATTCACTAGTGCAATACAACTAAATACACCTTACAGACAAAATATATTTTTTTATATAAAGATGCAGCAAGAGAATTTAGTTGAAGTACAAGAAAAAATGTAGTAAAAAAGAAAAGAAGATGGATTAACCAGAACGCTTTCAACGCATTTATTTACTTTTCCCACCAACATGTTGTTAAAAACCTGTTTGTAACATTTACACAACTGAGTAATTATATGTATTAAAGTACTTCATGTTCAAAATACTATGATATATTTATAGTACTGGACTAAGATTGTATGCTCAAAGAATACATTTATATAATTTCTTTTTGTTTGTTTCTTACTTACTACCTTACTAAAGAGCACATGTCACATCAGCCATCAGAGACTTACATTTTTCCTTCTTCTGCTGTAAACTACTATCATATATTTATTACAGTAGTTATCACTAGTTTAACTGTCCCGGCCAAGACATGCTATATATACTATATATTTGATATTAAATTAGACTTTCTGGAGAAACTACTCATAAAATCCTCACTGATCAGATATACATTTATTGTAAAAGAGATTTTTTTATTTTAATTGGATATTATCTGGTTAAGTAAAGGCTAAATAAATAAAATGCTAAAAATAGATATGTATCTATAAAAAAAAAAAAAAAAGTGTCACCCGCTCCCCTTTGGTTGGAACATCCTGTTGTTCACGAGTCACATGGTTACTGCCACGAGAAAAGGAGGAAGAGCAGCATGAACTTTTTTCAATTCCCGGATTTGTTTGTCAAATGAAGCCGCTCGGTCACGAGCAGACGGTACGCGGAGTGGTGCGCCCCAAGTGCCGAATGTTTCACGTTCACTGCCATAAATAACATCTTTCCATTGCATTGTGCTCATGGTAGATGACAGAGATGTAAAGCTTAAGAGTTTCTCCCCAAATAACCATGCAAAAGCAGCACTTTGAATCCTTTGTTTACCAGAGATATGCTCATAAGTTTCTTGGTAATAAATCATTCAGCATAAAAAAAACAAAACACGAATCGACTAAAGATATCTTAGTCGACAGAAAGAGGGCAGCGTCTAAAAATAGACATACAAACCTGGGAGCACAGGAGGCATGCATGGTGAAGAAGAGAGGGTCCACGAAGAGCTCAAGCACCTCTTTTCTCCAGGCTCTTTTGGTGTAGGCATACCCGCTCAGATTGCTAAGCAGCTGAGTGCCCGCTTCAAAGCTGGGCATGTTGTAGGCACTGGAGGAGAGAAAGCCCAAGTAAGAGGAAGTGTACTGAGACTAAAGACACCAGAGCTGGAAGCATTAAGATAGCCCTGAACTTTAGTCACCTGTGGTTCTTCAGGTAGGGGAAAACATAGTACATGAGCCGAGAAATGAGAGGAACAGCTTTCTCCTTCTCGTCGCTGCGGTATATCATGTCCAGAAGTGGAGCCAAGACCTGTACAGCAAGAGTATGTGTTAAACAATACAAAGAGACAGAAGGATTCATCCTCTCACCACAAACAAAACCCTACCTCAGCCAGGAGTACAAGAGCTTGCACGCTGTAGACCGAGGGAGCCGAAGAGGAAACCATAGTGCTCGCTTGAGCCATTGACTCTGAGAAGGAGATGAGAAGAGAAAGAGAAGAAGAGGAGAAGAGGAGAAGAGTGAGTTCACTTGTGACTATTCTGGGACATATAGACGCTTCCACAGTAAACATAAACATCCTAAATGTGTCCCAGTTTAATCCCTGCTGCAGTGTATGTGAATGACATCAGCTGACAGGAAGTAGTTATGGACCCAAGTTGTTGCCTAGCAATGCTCTTCCATTGCAACGGTCTATACAAGCAGGTGATAATTCTTTGACAGGTAAAGACACACAGCAGCATCAGTATATTCTCAGTGTGGGGCTCAGCCTGTACTGGTCCCACAGATTCGTCATTTTAAAACAATTTGTTTGGCTCTGTAATACTGACGCACTGCGGTCACAGCTGTGTGTTTATAGAGCATTTAACAGCGGCTTTGAACGGCTCAGCCAATCATAATCAAGGAGGTTGCGGCTTCACGTATTTGTCAGACGTATGTGAAGTTACCATAATGGTCGCCATCCACGTCTGCATCATCGGGTTCGTCTGCTTCCGGGCACACCTGAGGCTGAACTTTGACCTCGAGGCTGCGGCTGAGCCAGCTGGTCTGCTCCAGGGATGAACCTGCGATCCCACCCACAGCCTCGAGGATCCGCTGAGTCACCTCCTGCACAATAATGTCAGCATCGATATCACCAAAGTATCTCACATGCACTCACTATCTAGATTGTAGAACATGCATCATACCTGCAGGTCTTTAGTGTCCTTCTTGTTGTCCAGGTTGGGGAGCCTATTGACAAAGTCATTGAGTATTCTGCAAGACAGAAACAGTTGATGAGTACCATATTTTTGCAAAAAGAAAAAAATATTAACAAGGAAATAAAACAATCAGCAATGTCATGGACTGCAGTGCGTTTGGTGTGTGTGCCTTGATAATGTCTGTGTACGATGCACAGAAGTGTTACTACTACTAATCAGAGTAATGCTGCTGCTGCTGCTTAAATTTGCATTCCTCCTGATGCAAATTTGAAAGAACGACGCACTATAGGGTTTTCTTTTGTTTTTCCTGTGTAGCATAAAGGGACTACACGTGCATTGCGTTGTGCAATCCTGTTTTGTACAGTCACAATAAATGAAACTTGAACCTTGAATAAGTAATCAATGTGTTCAGAACTGACCCCAGCAACAAGAAGTGCCCAGGCGGGGCCAGGTTGAGCTGAACAGACTCCCGTAGCAAACTGAGCAGAGGAGCCACGTTTTCCTGCAGAGTCTGAGCTGAAATACTACAAAAAGAAACAGAAATTATTATAATAGGTCATGGTCAAATTAATTTATATAGTGCTTTAAAAAAAAAAAAAAAAAAAAAAAAAAAAGCCAGGTTTTTGGAAAAGTGCTATACAATACACATAATTAAACAGAAAAGATTAGCACAAGACAAAAGTGATTAAATATACAAACACACTTCCACAGGAGCAAAGACATTCATGCGTAGTCTTGGTGCAACATCTGAGAAGGCCCTGTCTTGTAATTGATTGTGTAATGGTTCACAATAGTAATAGTGATGATAATATTGAGCATTTGTAAATTGTAAATTTGTATTGTAGAATGGTCTAATTAAACCTCAGGGTGGGGACTTGCATTGCATGGCCAGCTCACCTCTGGATATAGGCGTAGCTGAACTGTAACATTGGGATATCTACCAGGGTTGACTTCTGACGGAGAGAAAAAGCAGAAAAAGTTACAACAAAATGGGACAATTGACGTCCGAAACTTCCAGAAATCAAGTAGTGCTCGTATGTATGATGGTGTACCTGTTCGCCTTTGATCTGATGTGGTTTTTTCACCACCTCCTTGACCAATTGTAGGATGGTATCTGTGTGCAAGGTGTGCAGTGACTTCACCAGAGCCACAATGGTTAGACGTGAGTCACTGGCCACAGGTAAAACCTACAGAAGACAGGAGTGTATTAAAGGCTTTCAGTGAGATGGATGTGACTGTGTCCTTTCCAGAGACTGTTCTTACTTTGTTTTTATGTCTCCTTTTACTCTTCCTGCTGCTCCACACTGCTCCCAGTGAAGCCATGAGCTGAATCCCATACTGCCCAGTTAGAGGGAGCAGGAACTCCAGTATCCGCTGACGTAAGATCTAAACATGCACACATTGTGGATTTAATGCATTTTCCATAATAAAACATGCACATTGCTAAAAAAGCAGAAGATGTGTAAGTGCAGGGTCAACATTAATGTCGCACACACCTTGGTGCTTTTAAAGTACACAGAGGTAGAAGTGTGTCTGCTGCCCTGAGCAGTGTCCGACGCTCGCCTCTGAAGCTCCTCCCTCATGACCACCCCCCATAACAATGCCATGCTACTGAGCATGTGCGGTAGTGCCTCGATCACAGCGTTGCGTGCGTTACGGACATCCACGGGATCGCAGGCAACCAAGGACTGACAGAGAGAAAGAGAGAGGAGATAGGTTATTTACATTCTTATTCATATAAAGAGGTACATATCTGTGTGTGTGTGTGTGTGTGTGTGTGTGTGTGTGTGTGTGTGTGTGTGTGTGTGTGTGTGTGTGTGTGTGTGTTTCATTCCTCACCCTCTTGTTGTCCAGTAGACAATAGTGTGTGATGGTAGTGAGGCCTTCCAGCAGAGTGAGAGGATAGTCAGGAGCAATGTTTTCCCTCCTGCCACTCAGGCTGCTCAGAAGACAGAAACATACATCAAATAAAAAGAGAAAAAATAAATAGTTGAAAGCAGAAATATTGCCCTCGCCGTAAAGATGAAATGTATGAGTGGCTAGAACTTGCAGATTTTGGTGCTTAATAAATATTTGCATACCGAGTAGTGTGTCTTTGTACAGTTTTAAATTCAGCTTGTGAAGTGGAAAATATTCTTCTGTGACTTTATTTACTTTTTCATATGAGATTTAGTTATGGAACCCATGACTAAAAACTTTTATTACTGGTTTTGAGAGTGACATATAATTGTACATGTCAGTAGAGAGACTGACTGGCACCTTAAACATTCAAAAGAACACATTTCTACCTCTGATTTGTCTTTCCTCCATCGTGCTCGTAAAGCTTCACCAGCTCGTCCAAGTTCCTGCAGATCTGACTGATGAGTGGAGCCACCACGATGCCTAAAGAGCGACCCAAGTATGGCAGCGAGGAGCACAACAGTGACACCCAGTGGGGGTGCATGGAATAGCCGTACTGTGGCTGCAGAGCCCTGGCGGCGGCAGAAACGAACATCCCTTGGGCTGTGATGGGGTGGCTTTGGACGTACTGGGCTGCCTTGATGGACTGCTGAAAAAGAACGGCCGTTTGCCATTCACGAGCAAGCGGGGTGGTGGCAGTTGGGGATTCACGAGGCTCCGCGGGCTGGCCAGACGCTCCACCTGACCCCGGTGCCCCCCCCGGCCACACATGGTACTCCAAGACTATGAGAGCCTGGAGGAGTTTCAGTAATTCCATTTGTAAGGGGTACTGTTCCTGTCCCCCTCCTGCTCCAAGATTCACCAGACTCTCCTCCGACAGGCCTCCCTGTTCTTCCAGCAGCTCCAGACCCTTGGGTGCTCCCTTGTCCGCTCCCCTCTGGCTGACGTACATGGATGCAGAGAGGGTAAGCAGGGCATATTGCTGCACTTTACATTCTGAGAGCAGTCTGTGGGTGGGCTCCATACCGGCCCCGTTGCCCTCTTTCCCCCGTGCCTTGCAGCCAAGTTGGTTCACCATCCGGGTCAGAACCTCCACACTCTTCACCTGGACCTCCCTGTTCCCCTGCAGGTCAAGAGGACCCAGGCTCAGATAGGAAGGGTATTGAGAGCGCAGGAATCGCAGGCACAAGGACACCAGCAGTTCAATGAGCTGGGAGGGGGGCACAGAGGGGGAGGAGGAAGGGGACAGCAGGCCGCCGTAGAAGCCCTGACCATCCTGAGCCTGCTGGTGCCGCTGCAGGAGGTTGGACACCAGGTTTAAATGTGCAGCAGAGCTCGTGTCGAGAGAAGTGTAGGAGAGGGCATCCACCAGAGGGCACTCAGCGCTGCTCTTCAGCAGACTGTCCAGCAGGGCCAAGCCTTGGAGCAGATGGCGCCAGCCGCCCGCCACAGGATACAGAAGCACATGGCGGAACAGAGAGTCGATGGCCTCTCTCTTCTCACGCTCCTGTTTCAACAGGCGAGACCGGGCCATGGCCTCCAGCTCTAAATCCTCCTCATCCTCACTAGACAGTGAGTCAGAAGCCTGAGTGTGTCCGGACTCCACCCTCCGCAGGCCGTTTACCGCACCTCCTTCCTCCATACTGGGGTAGGGGACAGAGCCTGAGCTGGAGTTCTCAGTGGATAACTGGGCACCACTAGTGTCAGCGGACTCAGTGTGTTCGCTCTCCCCTTCCTCTTCCTCCTCCTCCCCTCCATCCTCCTCCTCCTCGTCTGTCTCTTCACTCTCACTCCTAGATATCGCCAAAGTGTCCAGTTGTTTGGCCAACTCGGGGCCACTGTCCAACTCTGCCCACAGAGATTCCCGGTCCACAATGTTCATGAGATTTAAGGTGGTGACTTCTGTCGCCATGGAATCTGCAGACGTCCCAGACGTTTTGGTGGAACTTCGACTTTTGTTGCTCATAACTTTCAGATTACCTTTAAGAAACAACAAACAAAAAAAACATAGATACAGCAAAACTGAAGACATTCATTCAGTTGAAATGTTATAGATGCACCGGGCGGTCGGCCATGAGCAGACAGCAGCTGATCTCATATATCGGATTATAAATTATATTTACACACCCATCATGTGTTTTTATGTGGCGCACACAGTACAGCCACTGTCAATGCTGCCATTTTGTAACACCTGCAAGTCCAAAATAAGCCGTGAAGGAACAACCTTAAACTCATTTGGAACAACGTTCAGATTTGTTTGAGTGAGAGTGAGAGACGGTCCTGCAGCTTGGTGCAATTTTGGAAGAAATGTAAATGATTTAATAGTCAATGTTTTATTATGAACATACGATTCAATTTCAATTTCCATGAAAGAAAATAGTTTTTGCTCTCAATTATAGTTGTTTTTTTTAGAAAGAAAGACAATTTCAGTCGGTGCATCTCAAAATTGTATTGACTTTCACAGCATTTGCAAGACTTGCTGAGAAATGCACTTACCAGCAGTGAGATTTTGTTTGACGCTCTGAATGGAGCAGCGCTGAGTGGAGGGGTGAAGCAGCAACAACAGAATAGGCTCCAGGATCCGAATGACATCATTGAGGGACAGAGCCCGGACCAGCCAGCACTGAGCCGCCGCACTTATTGAACCATCTGTGCAGCTCAAACTGTCCACCACGACACACAGAGACCTGAGACACACACAGATTCAGTCAATAAAAAGGATCCCAGCACAAAAAGAAAAACACCCTTTTATCATAATAATTTCAGACTGTTGAGTTCTTACTCAATCTGCAGTTTTTGAACATTTCATTCACATTTATCTTGCATATTCAGAATCACTCTGCACACTGTAGGACATTTGCATAAAGTTGAACTTTTCTCAACTCTTCCTACTTTAAATCGTTGCACCTCTGACACTAACGCCCTGACACATATGTTGATGTTGTACGCTTTATAAGATGAGCACTGAGACAGAATATACAGTATTCAACAACTACAGAGACACAGAGATATGCATTAAAGTAGCAGACACATTTTTGTTGATTGCACAATGTCTCCTGTAAAAAAATAAATAAATGAGGCTTGATTTACGGCACAAAGCCGCGAAAAAGAAAATGCAGTGTGTCCAATGCAAGTAGCGCGCACAAGCTCTAAAAGTCTGGGGAGGGGGGCTGGAAATGTGTCTATTGGCACTTTAATAAAAGACCCTCCCCTGGATTATTCACCACTTCTCAACTACGTACTAACCGGTCAAAGGAGCGACTGAGAGACATGATCCTGTTGGTCTGGATCTCCCGGGTCAGGTGCCACAGAACTGTGAAGCGGTGCAGTGCTTCCAGCCTGACGGCCTAGGGCAGACAAACACAGGGAAAACTTGTCATATTTCCTAGTAACTCTGTTTGAGTTTCCCTGTGTAACGACTTGTCGAATTGTGTTGAGCGTGCACGCAGGCGTACGCACCTTGTCTTTGTGCAATAGCGCCTGGCAGATGATGTCTTCACAGATGGACGCTGACGGAGCCAAACAGTGAAGCCTGTAAAAGAGTTCCACACAGGAGATGTGCTGCTCCCTCCGCTCCGTGTCTAGCTGGTTCCACAGCACCTGGGACACCCTCTGAGTCACAGCAACAAAAAGACAAAGAATACTTGAATGCTGCATTCACGCTACGGCTTTGAGTTACACAAAGTTTCCCTTTTCTAACCTCACCTGATAGAAATCTGTGCCTTCCTCTACAGCACGAAGCAGAGCAGGGTGGATGGGAGGCGCAGTGACCATCTGCAGCCGACCGCTCAGAGGGTTAGCGTCAGACTTTTGGTAGCGCCTGTGCTTGTCCTGGATGACCAGCGCTAAGGACTGGGAGTGGTTGATGAGTTCCAACAGGGACGACACTGCAGTGTGCTGGATGTTGTAGTCCCTGGACAGGCAGCACAGCGTCATCAAGGACCTTAACCACACTGGCAGGCCGCCGACGTCACCACCTGTGGAAAACAAGAAGGTTTTAATCCCTTGTGTGGAGTTAAAGGTGGAGTCTGTGATTCTAATACGGTACACTTTTTGTCAAATTCAGCAAATAACTCCTCTTTCCGTGTGCGCACGGAAAAACAGCTTCTGTCGGGGAGAACATTCGAATGTAACCCAACAAATATGGATTGAAGAAAATATCACGTTCGATGAAAACATGATATGAATTTTGGAAATGATTAAATCTATCATTGCTTCCTAAATGTTGAGGACTGTGCACCTGCTGTCTGTATGTTTAAGGGACGAGAAGGTGGACTATTGCATGAAATGTTACTGTGATAAACAACAACAACAATAATTTGAATGTTAACGTTATGAATGAAGCCACACATCACTATCCCAGCAGGGGATAGTGATGTGTTACAGAAAAACAGTGGGAGTGAGAGCTAAATCTGGCACATGCTAACATTCTGAAGGAGCTCTGATGGGATTTATTGGTATTTGTTTTGGTGCGGAGTAGAAATATCAACAGTATTTCTCTAGAATTGCAGACTCCCCCTATAAAAGTATGTAGCTGACAGCAGTATTAACTCAGCTGGATGAATAACATGCATGTGCTGACCTGTGAGGTCAAACATGTCTGTGTTGAGCACCAGAGTCTCCTCTTCACTCAGGTAGACGGGGAAGGTGGTGCACTCCAGCAGCAGGTGGCAGGTGGCGGTGAAAGCCTGTCGACAGGCCTCAGAGATCTCCGCCCTGCTTCGTGGCATGTAGCCCGCCGCCCAGTCCAGATGCCCAAAATGCCCACGCTCCCTTTTCTTCTCTGTGGGGGCCGCGAGGAGCTGGCCGTCAGATGTAGGCCGATGTTTGAGCTTGTGTTCAGCCAGTTTGTCTTTCATGTCACGTCCCCCTATGCCAGGCAACAACGTCTTCTGATCCACAGAAGCAGCGGTCGGGTCCGGCTGGGCTTCTTCCTCCGACGCCCTGACATCCTCCACCTGCACCAGCAGGTATCTGAAACATAGGAGTGAAAATATTTAGAAGTCACACTTAATGAAAGAGCTACTCATCTGATAATGACTCAGGGGTTTACCTTGTGGTTATGAAGGCCAGGATGTCCTGCAGACACTGGCTCATGGTGTCTATGCTGCCCCCCCTCCTCCACACTCCCTCGCCTTCTTGGCAGATTCCACTTCCCTCGTCCCCCCTCCCCATCCCTCTTGGCAGATGCTGCTCTGACGGTGAGGCGCTGATGCCCAATCCGCTGTCTTCAGACCTGAGAGTTGGGTAAACACCGTCTGCCGGCTCTGCCTCATCTCCTCCATCTCTGTCCTGCTCTTCATCATCTCCATGGTGACCATTAACCTGACCAACGCTGCCATCTTTCTCTCCCTCCTTCTCTATATCCTAGATAGAGTACAATTAATATGATGAGGCACAGGCAAACTACAAAATTAAAAAAAAGTTACTACTTTGGCGCAGACTGTAAAATGCCCAACCTGATTATTTTTGCTTTCCTCCTCCGGTGACTGTAACTCCACCTCTTCTGTCCGTGCCGCTGCGTCATTGTCCATATAAGCCACAGGCATCTGGATCTTACTGAGGACCTTGAAGCAGGCGCGTAGACCATGTGTGACATCCTCCAGGCTGACACAGTCCATGTGGCTGCGCAGGGTCCGCAGTACGGTGCCCAGCATCTCCGGGAGGAACTGGGACTGGATGTCAGCATGGAGCTCCTGTGGGGGAAGAAACAAACATGTAAAACACACTGTTTGTGTCGACACATGTCTTTAGGTGTGTGTATGAGTCAGACTTGGGAAAACTAGCACTGAATAATTGTCAATATTTGTTTAGACCTAAATGAAAGTGAGTACCAGAGGAAGAAAAAAAGCTAATAAAAGGCAAATAAAAGCTTACAACTTTTCTCTATTTAAGCAATTTGCATTTCAATTTGTCTACATTTATAGTATTTGTTGGATTTGGAAACATTCTGTTTTTCAGGCAAAACATTATTTTTTCATTTTTTTATTATTAGCAATATTTGCTGCACGATTGTAATTTTACCAGAGGGAGAACATCAAGCAGGAAGATGATGAGATTGGACAACTCTGCGACAGAGGGAGCAGGCTGACTGCGCTCCTGCCGAGGAGGCGTGGGGGGGTCATCTTTGTCTCTATTGAGTAAAACCGGAGACAGAAAAACAGTGATATTGGTCAGTTGAAATATGAGCCATGTTCACACATTTTGTTGCACAGAAACAAATGATTTATTTCAGACACTGGCTGACATTGTTGTAATGAAGCTTTACATATTTACATATACTACGTACACAGTGTTCGTCTTTGAGACAACACCTGATAGTTCATTTTTTTTTACACAATTAGCATAATTCCCCTTCATAAATAAGGATTCCGTGTCTCAGTAATTCCTGCCTTACCCGAGAGAAGTGCAGAAGCGTCGGGTCATGTACTCCCACAGGTATTCACTGTTCATGGAGCTCACGAGCATATTCATTGTCTTTATGATCTCCGATGCGTTCTTATTCTCTTTTATCTTGCTGTCGAAGAAAACATGAGAAAAGCATTGTTTTTCTTCACAATTCAATGTGTATCCAGCAGAGAACCACCTGTCCTACCGCCTCTCGCTCTCACCTGGCTAGCTGGTTCCCCGAGAGCCCTGAGCTGGCGATGGTGTCCTCCCCCAGCATCTCTCGACAGTAGCTGTAGAAAGCTCGGACCACCTCCAACAACACACTGCTCAACACCACTGGGCCTGTGCAGAAACATTGGGCCTCACTCACCAAAGATTCCTCCACTTCAGAACTATTGCAGTTTGGTGCTCCACCCTCTTTACACTTTCATTTGTGCATGTGTGACGACATTCTCTGAGCTTTTCGTTTCAATTTCTGCGTGTGCACACGGCACTTAAGTCTCATGCTTTTATGTGTATTAGTGGGGCGTCTATCTATGCTAACTGGCATTAATTCACGAATCATTGTAAGACGTTTATAGAACACATATGATAATATCATTTGAATAATCCAGCGCCTCTTAAAATCGTATCAGTTTTCTTCCTGTAAAGACTCTCGTATTTTGAGTTTAATAGTTTGCCAAAAAAAAGGGACAAAGCGCACAATAAAAAAAGTTAAAGATGAATTTCACCGATAGCTTTATTTATTTTTTTGATTTTCATATCAATTTAGTGATAATATCAGTCTCATAAATTATTTTGGCCGTTATAATCGTGTAATGAGGATCTGATACCGTGACAGCCCCAGGCCACTAACCACAAAGTATATTTAAAAAGTAAGATCTTACTTAAATAATAAGTAAGAATTAGGTAGAACAGGGAATAACGACTCAGTGGTGTAAAGACGCATCAGGAATCTGACGTAGACTTTTATTAGGACCCTTCTCAAGAACAAACATAGGAAGATATTGGTGGATGAGGCCCATTGTCGTGCTCACTGACACATTAACAATCCACTTCTCCAGTGGATTAACTCAGCATTTTGCCTTGTTTGTGTACTGTACTGTAAGTGCTGCCTACCGATCTCCGGTTTATCCAGCAGACTGATGATGATGCGAAAAGGCTTGAGGTGCCCGATCACATTCTCCGGGTCGCTCTCCACATCCTTCTGTTTGAGGATGTTAATCAGAGCCTGCAGTCACAGAGACAAACATGAGACTTACAGGTGACTGGCACTGTTCAAACTGACTCACCTGACCAGCAGGTGCACAAACTGAAATGTAATTTTTCCAAAATTTGAAATCTTTGTAGGAATAGTTTAGTTTACACATTTTTGTTTAGTTTTGCAAGAGATTTTGGGAAATATTCTTATTTGCTTTGTGCTTGGGCTGCAACTAACGATTACTTTTTATTATCGATGAATTTATAGATTATTTTCTGGATTAACCAATTAATTATTTGGTCTATAAAATCACAAACAATAGTGAAACATGTCCGTCCAGATATTCAGTTTAATATGATATAAAAAGGAGAAAATCTCCATATTTGAGAGGCTGAAAACAGCCTTGTCTGCCATTTTTGCATTAAAAATGACTTTAACGATTAATCAATCAACTAATTTGCGTTTATTTTTGTGACTTTTCTACGGATAAAAAAAAAAACAATATATAACTTCTCAATTAGTAAGCTTAAGATGTACTTGTATGGGTTTTGTTTCATTTGGAAAGAAGTTTCCCCTGTTTCTAGTCATTATGCAGAGTTAAGCTAATCATTCCAGTACAAACAGGAAGTGGTATCGATCTTCATTTAATTCTCAGCAACAAAGGGAATAAGCGTATTTGGCAAAAGTTATAGTGGTAGTGGTATCAGGTTATACTCAAAATGAACATATATTGATGTTACGTGTTGCTGTTAGTTGTGCGCCAACACATAAGTAAGTTACCTGCACGAGGAAGTCTCTAGAATAGGTGCTGAAGTAGAAGGCCGTATGTTCCTCTGTGGTGGCGGAGAAGGTGGCGTGCGGTGCAACCATTCCTCCTTTTTTGTCGTTCCCTGAAAACACATCCAGAGGCAAACAATCCTGAGTGAACTGGGAGACTGAGTGAGTAATTCATTACTGAAGGGAATTTCAATAATCAGCACCTAGGAGCCAGGCGTAGAGGCGTCTGTTGAGGGACATGTCTCTGCGGAGGAGAGTAAGTGAGGCTGCAGACACCACTGTCACCATGTCTTCCCCGTTCATGGATATACCGGCCTCCTCTGGGTCCTAAACCAACAAGGTGAGGGAGTTTTATTTATAAAGCACGTTTCAAACACACAGTTTAAGGTTCAAGCAGCAGCAACAGATGTTTATACACATTGTAATTGCAGAGTACAACCTGAATCTAATGATGTTTGACAAGTGGTTTCAGAAACGGAAAAACAATTAACTTAGGTCACTTGGAACCAAAGAAGTTGTCCAGAAAAAGAGGCAGTGAGTGTGTTCGTGTGTGTACCTACCAGGCATGTAGCAAAGGGGAAAAAGTAGAGCAGGATTTCAAGCATGTTCCTCTGCACCAGGACATTTGAATCTTGCAGAGAAAGACACACCGACTTTATCTGGAGACAGATAGAAGACGAGAAACCCATAAGATGGAGACTGAAATACAAAAGATGATTATTAAAAGAGCTTATACCACATGTGTGCGGTAAGACAAACACAGACACTCACCACCAGTCGGTGGTCGTAGCCTAGCATGTAAGTTTGCCGACGCAGGGACGCCTTGCAGTCAAAATGTGTGACTATAAAGACTGAGGCAGGCTGTCGCACCATGGGGGTGACCAGCATACTGCCCCACAGCGCGCCATAGAACACCTGCTGACCCACCAGCAGCGACAACTTGAGCAGCAAGGCATCAGTCCTGGACAGAGAGAGGACAACATGGAGAGAAATAGATTGTCATGTGTTCGACAATACATCAACTGATGAATCTATATTCAGGCTGACCTTGTGGTTAGTGATGTCAAACCAATCAATTTGGATCAAAATCCTCTGTTGTTTCCGTATAGATGTACGTCTACAATCAAAAGGGGTCGACTGACCCACACAGAAGTATCCTAAAAAGCACCTAGAACATTCTGCAAAAAAGCTGCATGCAGCACTTTGTGAAATACTCTTTGACGCCGAGCTAAGGAATTAAATTGTTGAGGAAGAACATGGACTACTCTCACGTACCTGTCATTAACTTCCAGTCCCTCCTCCAGGCCTGGCAGTAGTCCTGTTATGAAGGCCTGAAGACTTGGCAGCAAAGCCCTCTGCAGCGGGAGATAGTACCGCTCGTACAGTGTCAGCAGAATGGGCTTCACTGCAATGGCTGCATGGCCTAACAGCGGGAACAGTCCTGAGCTGAAAACCATAACACACACACACACACACACACACACACGTCATCAAGTGCTGCACACATTATCAGGCCAGCTCTCTCCTTGAAGCAGTAAATGCCAGTTTCACCTGTAAATGAACAGATCCTTGGCCAGCCATTTTGTTCCGATGATTTTGAAAATGACCTCGTATGTCTCCAGAGCCTTGAGGTGCACGCCGCTGGGCAGGGCCGGGTGCAGGCACTGGGCCAGACGCTTCCCGATGATCAGCCTCTTGGGCAGGAGGGAGTAGCGAAGGTTACTCTGCAGGGCCTGAAAGAAAGAGACCATAGGGGTGTCATGATATACTGGTATTTATGGTAATCGTGATATTTAAAAATATATTGATGTCACGTTTATAAAACACATATGATAATGTCATTTGAATAATCCAGCGCCTCTTAAAATCGTATCCGTTTTCTTCCCGTTCCTGTAAAGATTCTTGTATTTTGAGTTTAATAGTTTGCCAAAAAAAAAAAAAAAAAAAAAGGTAAAGATGAATTTGACAGATAGCATTATTTATTTTTTTTAATCTCATATCAATTTAGTGATAATATCAGTCTCATAAATTATTTTGGCCGTTATAATCGTGTAATGAGGATCTGATGTCGTGACAGCCCCAGGCCACTAACCACAAAGTATATTTAAAAAGTAAGAATTTGGTAGAACAATCCAATAAAACAAATAAACTTACATAAGCACATTGGAAGATATTATGCATATTGTCATAGTCTTTCCCTCAAATGCTCTCTTTTATTTAAGGCCTACTGTTTTGCATCAACAGACAAGCCAAAGTACACATGAGCTCAGCACACATTTATTGCCCAAAAATAAATAGCCAGAAGACTTGAGCAATAAGGGTGTATAGAGAAACAGAGAGAAGGAGTCTCAATAACAACTTCCTCATAAGAACAGAGAACTGAAACACGACGCAGCTGCGAAGTTGACACCTGCAAAACACCAACAAAAAGAAAAAACTGCAAATGTGCACTCGGATTAAACCAAAGTTCTTTGTTGAAAAACTAGTTTTGTACTTGAACATTAGCAGCACGTACTGAGATATTCAGACACGGCATCACAACGTACCTTATTGAGCTTCCCCAGGGAGGAGATGAGGTCGGCCCACTCGCTCGAGGACTCGAAGTTCCGCAGCGCTTTCTCAATGACCGTGGCATAGCTACGGTAGCGGTAGTCATTCTGCAGTTCTAACTCCTCAGGATCCATGACACCTCAGTATGATACCAGCATGTTCAGCACAATATTCCTGGAAAAAGAGGCGAGACAAACAAGAGGTTTTGAGGAAAGAGACGGCGTGTTTATCTCACAGCACCGCGACAGTGTCCGTCTGTCTGCAGCCTCCTGGATGTCCCTCTGCCTCTGAGACTGGCTTTAAAATTTGCCAATTAGCTCAGTTCACTGATATACACAAGGCCTGAGGCTCAGGAGACAAATGTCCTCATTCATGACTGTTCAGTGCTTGTCTGATTGACCTGTCTCTCAGGCTGAGGATAGGAGAGTCCTGCCAACACAAACTGTGAGGCCATGCAGGCATTTTCAGAGGAAAAACAACTCACGGACGTGGCCTAAACAGACAGAGAGATACAGTTTGTTTTACTTATTTGTTCACATTAATAGGCTTTTTTTTGGCCTTCTGGGGGCAAACCTCAGGCAACATTGACATACGATCGCCTAATAATGTTGTCATAGCACACATCCGGCAGACACAGAGCAACAGAAGCTCATTTGAAGTTGTGTTTCTGGCCACTAAGTCCAATATTCACTTTCGTTTCAGGTGTGTTTTCGTCTCAACCAACTCCTGAGGGAAATGTCTGCTTCTTTAGCAGCTAAATGCTCCACTACGTTCACGAGCATATGCTAACTTTGTCTGTCTGCTGCTACAGTACAGATGTTTCAGTGAAGCTGCAGCCAGGTGTAGAAAGATACAAGGTTGATTAAAGCAGTGAGTATTTATGTGGAATCTACCCTGAAAAAATTATGTTATTTTAGGCTACACAGGCAAAAAGACACAAGTGCGAAATATTCTACATGATTTAGAAATAGTAGCTTTCGTGCTTTTAAGCACACAGCAAAGACGGGGGTGTGTGCACGCCGTGTGTTTGAGTAAAGCTAAAGAGAAAGATGGCTGGTGAGTAGACGGCAGGATTAGAGAGCAGACATCTGGACGCTCTGTGCCTCAGCTGAGAGGAGCTTTGCCATCGTGGACAAACACGTGCAGGGCGACTGTATTAGTGCGGAAACAATCAGCCTATTCTCAGAAAACTAATAATAATCAATGAAAGTTTAATTACATTCATCTTTTGGGTTATTTATTGAATATAAATACACAAAATGTGTTGGTTTAAGTGTTTTTTTTTTTAAATGCCGCTCTTCAAAAACTGAATAGTTGGTTATGTGTTGCTCAATCAATATAATAAGCAATTTGAAGCAGTCACTTTAGCCCCTGTTAACTTGTGGTGGGCATTTGGATTGTTTTTGACATCTTACAGACTAAATTAACAAAGTAATAAATCCAAGTAAAAACAATGAATATGTACAATGAACAATGAAAATAAAAAGCGAAAAAATGACACAGAAGGAGCTTGATTAACTTGTTAAAAGCAAATATAACATTATAACACATTTTATACAATGAACTTCACTGGAAAACAACTTCAAACAACACAAATACGACAAAGAGTTGAGTTAAGAAATAAATTACCTGAATATATATATATATATATTGAGGCAATATATCGATAGTATATATTGATACCATGATGGGAGACAGATATCGTCTTAGATTTTGGATATTTAACTATGGCATAAGTGTTTTAAATGCTGCATTACAGCGATGATATATATATATATAAATTATGTCATTTATTGCCTAGCTGTTTTATTATTTACTTTTATCCACTTAGTCATTATTCCGACATTACTGATAATAATTTATCGAAAGTCTCATTGTGTAAATGTTTACTGAAAGCACCATTAGAATGAATCAGGCTCTGCATGCAGATGCATTTTCCTACGGCCCAGGGTATTAAGTGATATTGTTTAGATTTAGTAAACTGTTGCTTTGTGCAGCTTTTAATTTAGGTGAAAATCAGGTTTAGTAATAGTGCATATTTTTTTTACCATGTTCTTATTTGTATATAATTTATATAATTTTATACGCATGCACATATTACCACCTTTTTATATAAAACACACGTCATTAAATGATCAAATAGTAAATATGTATGTCAAGTGGTTTATCATCTCTAACCAAAACACACTAATGAGATTAACAAACGTCTAAATCCTGGAAGCCACATGCAGTACACTGACTGCAGTACAATCCTCTTAACCTTTCCACTGTTTCCTGACACACTGACAGCTGTGGAATCAAAGTCAGGAGTGGTTAAAGACAGAATATGTAAAAACAAAGTCTCCCTACACAGCAAACTACCCTCAGATGATGTGATGCTATTCTACACACACCCTGTCCAGATGTTCCTCCTTAGATGGATCATAAATCTTCCTGCAAAGAGACGATCTGTTTGTGTGCAACCTTCAAGCAAATGAGGATCAATAAAAAGAAAAAACAGCCAATTCATAGTTGACAGCTAGATAACCAAACGCTGTTGACCAAGCAGAACTAAATGCACAGTCTCACTTCCTCATTGTATGCATCAGCAAAACAGCAAGTGCGATAAAAAGCACGCACTTCTTAGAGAGGAGTGCGTGCTTTCAGGGTGGACACGCGCGCTATGGCACAGAACAAGCCCCGCTATAGACTGGGTCACCTGACTGACACCAGCACCACAACAGCCTTTAATGAGACGACTTTCGCTGTAAGATGGCAGATGACACTGAAAACAACACAAACTGTGGACGAATGACAGCAGGCTGCTGCAGCTTTTTGGCCGGAGAATATACTGTAGCATCAGTATGCATGTTATGTAACTGCAGACTGGATGATAATACCACTGCTGCCAAGTAAGTAAGATATAAATATATATATATAAGATGAAATATGTGTGTGTAGCCTGCAGCTAGCGTATGCACATTCTCGTCAATACTAAAATAGGGACAATTCTAAGATATGCGAAAACCGTAATGTAATATTAAAACGTATGGGGATCAATTTCAGAGTGTCCGAATAAATAATGTGGTGTTCTGATTATAATAAGACAACATATAGCGTTAGAGCATCGCCGTAAAGTAGCTAGCTATCAGGTGCATCAATGACTCACCGATTGCGAAACAAGCCCGAGATGCACCGGAGCAGCCTCGCGCCTCAGCAGCCCGACTCAAAGAAGCCACAGCCCGGTCCTCGTGGTGCATCCTCCGCGGTAACGTAGCTCACAGAAAAGACGTGATACACCTGGTTTTGTTTTCTTCTTCTTGAGTGTGTGTGTGTGTGTGTGTGTCTCTCATCATCCCCAGAGCAGACTACCGGGAGTGATTGCCACAACGGGGCGGGATCCTCGAACTCAGCTGACGGAAGGTCCACTCCCCCGATAACGAAGGGGTGGGGCGGGGTCTGTTTTTATACGATTAATTAGATGTTTGTCTTTAAAACCGTCGTTAAAAAGTCAATACACGCCAAACTCGTGATGAAATCTCGCCTGAAGAAAAACTAAACCGGTTTCTCTTCGTGTAACTTTAAAACGGAGACGTGGACCGTGACATCCCCCCCCCGGGCTTTGGTACAGTCCAGGATGTGCAGTGTTTATAAACCTCTCACCTCACTGCCAGATATTTGACACCATTGCAACAATACATGCTATGATAGCAAACTTCAT
>CALSCE010009132.1:1337498-1365851 GCA_943593645.1 Bovichtus variegatus
ATATTATACAATATACACTAACTTTAAATACATAGGATGAAATACCTTTTTTCAGTAGACATTTTGACATGTGCAATAAATAATAGAGCCCCACCAATACTGGATTTTGGGGCTGAGAACAGCTTTTTCCTGTTGTCGTAGGCTGTTTTTTTAATATAAATTGTGTCATTGAAAACATTTTGTGTGTTTGTATTGCATTGCATTTGACTGAACAATGCATATGCTCCACAGTGGGTCCTCGCCTCTCATTTTGAATGCGAGACGTTTTTGTCGTTGTCACATACGGTAGGATTTAGGTCTGTTCATAGTTGTATTTCTTAATAACAATATCATCATGACAAAATTCCTTTGTATGTCAAATGTAATGGTTCTGAAAATAATACCTTGTCAACTGAGGTTTTGTTTATAATAGGTACACGCTGACAAATTCAGCTTTACGTCTCTAGATGGAGCTCCTGTATTATGCAAAGCTTTTTAACAAGCCTGTACTACAACTGCTAAAACTCAGATAATGTGGCCAACAGTGCTTGATGTTTATGTATTAAAACAAAATAATATTTTTAAAGACTGCAACCCGGGATTCATTGACTTCAAAATGTCCAACTTTTATGGCTTTAGTGTCTTTGTACAACATAGGCAGCTGTGAATTGACAAACACTGGTCATTACTCTCTTGTGAGTAATATATTGACATTGTGAGTCAGGACTGAAGTCAAACAAAGTCTTGAAGTTGTGACTCTTTGCCCACTTTTTCTATCAGAGAACATATAAAGCTGCTTATAGTAAACAACATTTGCCTTTTATTTTTAGCCTCTAAATATCAAAGACTTTTTAAAGTTTTTTTTCTCTGTGAATCTGAAAAAAAATCCATTATAGGCTACTTAGCTACACTAACAGCCAAACTAGTAAAACTTGGTATGTGATGTTTTTTTTTTTGATAAGCTGACATCATTGCATTTTGCATAGAAGCACATTTCATCTGTATTCCTTGGATCATCTTTTGGTTAAAAATAAAACATTTGAATTTATCTTTTTGGAATTACATGCTGTTTTTCTACGACTGATTGCCACATTCTTGGAGTATGGCCTATTTGCACAGGATGACACGCACAAGCTCTCTGATGGCTGATCATTTACAGTATTTGCACCAAACCCGAACTGACTGGACTATTTGTCTCAAATTCTGTGTTTTTAAACAAGCTGGTTTGGAAAATTCCAGGTTACACTCACTTGGTAACAGTGAGATCTGTTATCCCAGTTCCCCTAATGTTTGTGAAGGTGCCCAAAAGAAAGTCTGGCTACGGCTGACATGCTTTGTGACGCGGAGGGGCAGCTATGTGTGTGTATACCGTAAACATGAAGAGTGCGGCATAACAGTACAATGGTGTTTCTAATCAGCCAACAAGTAGGAGTTGGACGAGGGAGGGGGAAACAATGGTGCTTTATTGTTACCTCCACCGTGGGGTTGTTTTACTCATTTGTCTCTCTGTTTTTCTATAAGTTAAAGTGATATCTCAAAAACTAGATTTCACAGATTTCAGTGATATTTCATGTCCAAGGAAGAACTGGAAGGAAGAGCTTTTCCTAAAGTGACAGGCTGAAGTAATTATTAAATACATTGTGTATTTTAAACAAAATCTAGATTACATCTGCACGTTATTAACTCTCAAAAAGACCCTGCAAAATCATGTGCCAATTCGCCTGTAGGTGGCTCTCCAACAGCATTGTGATAAATGTAAACAGACATATCTCAATAGTCCCAATTTTCCTATATCAGTACGTGCTTGCGGGATTTTTTAGGTAAAGATATTGAATAAATTAACAGATAGTGATGCATGTTTTTATTTTTTAAATATAAATAAAAAATCAATCAATTTGCATGCCCAATGCCCCTTTTTTTAGGGGCAAGAGCAGCCTTTTATAGGCCCCACCCTGAGGCTACCTACACCCAGGGGTGCCACAGACCACTTCCACCTAAACAATCTAAACACAGGTCAAACACAAATATATACTACATCAAAAAAAAACAACATCCATTTATCAATAATGCATGAACACATATTAAACAAAGCTAACAAACATACACCCGGAACGATAAAGTGGCGTTGGTTTCGCAGGGGACTCTTTTAATCGCGCACCCCGGGAGTCGGAGACAGAAGAGCACAGGTAAGTGTTTTGTTCATGACATGCTGTTAATCTATATATATATATATATATATATATATATAATATCTGAACGTTCACATTAAAGCCAACACAAACTGCATTCAAGACACTTCTGTTTATTCTTCTGTTTAAGAACCAAACTATATTATTTCCACAGGCATCGAGAATAAACACCATGATGCAATGTACTTAAGACAATAAACCATTCAATACAAATCATTTTGTCTTATTGTTACACTCATCTTACGCAATTAATGTCCTATGCAAAGATATTCCAAAGCCTGTCTGTGCACAGCCTCATGATAACAATGCAAAACAAAATGCTTCGCCAATAATGACGCGCAGCACACGCGTAACGGAGGCTGATGGCACCTCTGTCACACACCTTTGTCGTCACACACCTCTGTCACACACCTTTGTCGTCACACACCTCTGTCACACACCCCGAGTCATCATCATTATTATTGTTGCAGTGGTATATTATTATATTGATCACAACAATAAAAACAATGCTTTGCACTTGTGAGGGTGTGGCACTTCATGACAAGCCTGTACCAGGAGGAAGATTTTTTAGAAAATGTAGGTAATTTTTCGAAAACGAAAGATTTTTATAAAATTACAGTATTTTTTTTTTTTTTTTTTGAATTGAAGGTTATTTTGAAAGTTGAGGTAATTTTTTCAAGATTGACGAATTTTTTTTAAAATTGTTTATTTTTTAAAAATGGAAGATTATTTTGATAATTAGGTCATTTTTTGAAAATAAAAGGTTTTTTGAAAGTTGAGGTATATTTTCAAAATAAAGTTTTTTTTCAAAATTGAGAATTTTTTCGAAAAGGAAGGTTTTTTTTTTTCAAAATTGAAGCCATTTTTCGATAATCAAAAGTTTTTATGAAAGTTCTCTTTTGATAATTTAGATAATGTTTTTCAAAATTGAAAGATCTTTTTGAAGGTTGAGATCTTTTACTCAAAATGGAAGTTTTTTTGAAAATCCGAGGTTTTTTTGAAAGTTGGTCAAGTTTTTTTTTTAAAAATTGTGGTAATTTTTCCAAAATGAAAGTTTTTCAAAATCGAAACATTCTTTTCAAAATTGAAGGTTTTTTTAGAAAGTTGAGCAACATTTTTTTTTAATGGAAGTTTTTTTGGAAAATTAGGTACAGGTATTTTTTTAAATATATGCCTTATGCCTAAGGCATTGGTTATAAGTGGCCACATGGTTGTGTTAAGTATCTGCAGAAATACTCACAGGGCTGACTATTGACAAAGTTTATAGATTAAAGATTAGTGGTCAGTCCACATTTACGTATGTTTTGGAGTAATGGACTGACAAATCTGACCATTTTGTGGTCGTGGAACAATTAACTTTGAAAGGTTTTAAATGTAATACAAATAGATAGTGGTGCATGTGATATCTCCACAACTTATATTTAGCCTATACTGGCCTAAACCACACTGGCAATTTGTCATGAATTCTCAATGAAACGCAGCTCTTGAGCCCCCACTACAGGTCTTATGAGGCAAAAGCTGACCAACGTGAACGGTAAACTGCGCCATTTCAAATTATTAATAGATGAGTCTGCACAGGATCAATTACTCACTGCACAATACATGACGGTCGGTTGCATCGTGCTAATTTGGGTAATGATTTTACAGTTTTTACGCTGCAGTTGCACTCCTAAATCTTAATTTCCATAATAACTGTTGATGAAATTTATCACCACAGAGATGCTGAACATACTTATTCCATATAGTTCAGATAATTGTATGAAGTGCAATTTTTGAATAGTTTGAATGATTTGTAAAATAACTGTGGTGAACTATGGACATTGTAAAATAAAATACAGCAAATTTGTTAGACAAAATCAAAGTGTCTTCTCCTATACCTCTTTATGGCTACTGCTTGTATCTGTATTGTTTTATGTATTGTTGTATTATGACAGCTGTACTAGTTTGAGCAGAATTAATAAACATGACACTTAAAGAGTAAATGCTATTGTGATTATCTCAGAATACAAATATGTATGTATGTATGTATGTATGCATGTATGTATGTATGTAGGATTCTACCGTGGCCTATCAAATACAACATAATTTAAACAACATTTTTCACTTTTGTTTGCCGCCGTCCTTTATATCAGGATTTTTAACAAACATTGAGTCAAAAGGTGACATAGACTAATATTGTTGGGCTTTTATAGACAATAATTTATTATTTAGGCATTTAGAATATGTCTGCTTTATGTTGATTGTTATATTTATGTAAATGTTTAGTATGTTTAAGTGTTTGTATTTATGTGAGGCTCTGTACTAATCTACATCTTATTGTTGGATATCTTCTGGGATAATATACTTAATTAACTTTTGTACATGCCCAATATATTGTGTTGTAAAATACCTTACTAGTGGATAGCAAATCGGTGGTAATTGGATGAGTGTTGGTGAATAAACGAGTCAACATGATTCTCTATAATGAATTAACTGGACTGACACCACCACGTGCCAACACAACACGCGAGGCTCGTCTGCTTCGCGCCTGAAAGCACGAGGATCGTCACTTCATCAGATCAGCTTTACAAGCAGAATAAAGGAGAAGTGCAGACGGTAACTAACAAACAACCATGTGTATTGATACTTCAGCGCAAACCTCCCATCGCATTACATACGTGCGCGACTGTCGCTCATCAAATTACGCATCAGACGCGCAGGGTTTTCTGGGAAATTGGGTTTTTCGTCAAATGGAATTTTCCAAATGATCTGTAGTGAGTGGAAATGTACTCTGTTCCCCTCCCATTGTAGTGTGCTGCGCCTGCTTTGCAGGATGTTTTAGTTGAAGTCAACCATGCAAACCTTATCTGACTGCAGAGGCTGTTGACATAGATTATATGTACATATATACTATTATGATTTTTATTACCATTGTGTTATTGTTATGTCATGTTATGCTATATCGTTATTATTAGTAGTAGTCATGGTGAGAGTTTGCAGTGTCATTACAAGCCTATTTATGTTATTAGGTTGATAGACACACACATCAAATTATCTCAAACTACCTGGTGCAATACATTACACATTAAAGTGTGTCATCACAGTATCTTATATAACTGAAAAGATGTATATGTGACATACAAACAGGTCAGCATGTATATGAAGCGAAATACCTTCATTTCGAGCCACATGCATATTTAATTTATCCTAATATTTCGGGTCCATTCTACATTGTTGCTGCCTGGTGAGAATTGGAGATTCTCATTGTCTCCCATATTTCATATAATATGATTATTCTTTTTTTTATAGAGTGAACATGATATGGCTTAACCTTGAGAAACAGTATTGTGTTGCAATCTGGCAGTGGGTTTCCCTCTATTACTCTGACAACGGTTTCCTCTTTATCACTAACCTGCAATGAATAATTTGCAAAAAAACATGGGTGCTTGCAAAGATAAGTAGCCCACATTTCTATCTCTTATGGGCATTGTTATTGTCATAAGGGCCGACATTTCATTGTAGGGGGGCTTCAGGAAAAATAAAACACTGAAAAAGTCAAAATATAACTTTTGGAAAAAATCCTTTAACCCTTCTTGTGGCAACGTTTCTAGATTGTTCCAGACTACAACCCTACAATCCGATTACAAACTAGACTTCTGTCATCAGGGGTTGTAGTATTTTATATTATTTGAGACATTACTCTGCTATTTCAGGTTAATTAGCCAACTTCATATCCAGTGCATGCTGGAGAAGATGTGCTCATCTTAATGACGGTATGATCGGCCTACTGTAAGCAGTATTGTGTCATTTATTAAATTATGTTTATGTAAAAAGACTCTAAAACAAAGTGTGGAAGGTGCGTGTGATTAGTGGTTAGCTCCCGTTTTGAATGAACATTTATTTAAAAAAGAAAACACACACGTGTCCTTTGTATTATTTAGTTTATGTTAACATTCAGTCCGGGATAATTAGCTGGAGCAATTTCCAAATTGGGAGTTTTAGCTCACGCACGCCCCACGTGCCTTGAGGGGCGTGGATTGGAGCGCAGGCTTTTAAAGAAGAGAGGCAGCATTGTCTCGCGCACGTCACAGCTCCCGTGGAACGGAAGGTGCAGAGATGGAAACGGACTGCTAACGTGAAAAACAACGTAGGCGCATTGGCACGAGGAGCACTGCGTGGCACGAGCAGATACCGTTTACAGCATCGTTGGCGCGAGCTCTTCTGCAGGGGGACGGGTCTCCAGGAAGTCCCTTCATGCACGTCTCGCCTGTGGGGCGTGGAGTGTCTTTAGTGCGTATGCTAACACTAGCTAACAAGGTACATCTTTAGTACTTATCTGTGTTTAAACAATGGAGCCGGCGAGTCTGTCCGTGTCCCACTGCTCCAATACTCGAGTCGCTATGTTGGCTTTTAAAAAAAAAAATATATATATATATATATATATATATGTATATATGTATATGTGGTCATATGTTAGTGTTACGGTTATGACAGTTGATGTATCATGCATTATCTGTGGCAGATGTGTCTACTGACATTGACTTTTGGACACATCTGGCCTGTTCACCGCTGACATCAGCAGGGAAGAAATGCTTCACGCGCACATTACGTTACATCGTTATGTGTGATGCATGCCCTATTAGTGGTAAATATCCAGTTATAGATCATGCAGTGCATCTAAGATGGCTAATAATGAGGAGTGCAAGCTCCTTGGAGATGCGCAGACTTTGCAGTCTGACTGTTCTAGACGTTTCCACACGTCTCCTGTGTGCATCCGTGCACATCATGCGTGCACGTGGATAGGTGTCACCTCTCCTTTTTGAATTCACAAAGACATACTTGCCCTAAATACAGGAGCAATTGTTATGTTCAATAACTATCCATTGTGTTTTAAATATATATTTTTTTAATCATTGCGTCAATTGGCCTCACCTGCAGCCTGGATTTGATATCTTATTTATTATTATTATAATTGAAAGCAAAAGGTGAAGCATTCAGTGTCTCCATTTAAGATCTACGTGAATCAGTGCACGAGAACCATTCATCCGAAATGTCTTTCAGTTGTACAAACATCATCATAATGTTTGGTGTTAATTAGTTTTTTGGCAGTTGATATTAAATTGTGTGTTCTCTTGATTTATACCTAAGGATTTAGTACCTTCTCTGGGCTTCGTGCATGTTGGGGCTGTTTTTGCTTCTGGATCTCTCTTGGCTTTAATACCTGTGACAGACTCGTGCATTAAACATTGTTATGGCAGCTCTCCAGTCACCACTGGTGTAACTCCGTTGTTGCTTTGCCCAAGTCAATAATCTGTTGCAGAAAGGGGAAGAATATAAGTATTACACTTTTAGATTTTTGTTTAACCCAATGATATGAAACCGCTTGGGCTAAAGTTAGTGTCCCTGTGACACTGGCAGCTCCATTTTTGTTATTTATTTTATTTTGGCAGTAGCCTGAGTGGCTCTGTAAGTAGGCTTACTGGCATGGTAGTGATTTATGTTTGAATCCCACATTTATATAACTTTTGCAAATAAAATTATATTAATCTCTTGAATGACATTGCTGTATTTCAGAGCCACAGTCTCCTGGACAGTTTATGGGGAACGCATGGAGTGCAGCCATTGATGATAAGATGGTAAAATGAAAACAAAGACTTCTTTTATTGAAAGGGATGGTTATGCATAAAGCCTGGCTGTGAAGACTAGTGCGTGGGGTTGTTTTCTACCGTTCATGGAAGGCTTGAACCTCAAGAGAGGCCAGACATCCAAATGTGTGTATGTGTGTATATGCTCACACATCACCATGCATATTACCTTTTTTGCTGACATGGATTTAATTTGATCCATCTCACTGTTACTGTATCTCTACTTATCTGTTTAATCTGACTTTCGTTAGCATACAACTAACTGTCATTTTGTGGTTTCACTTGTAGGCTAAGAGAACTTGTTTTTCATTTTATAATCCTGGACTGATGTGACTGTAACAGATTTAGGTGTGTGCATGGCTTATTGTGTATATAAAATTAGACAATTACATTTTGAATCAGTCCTAATTTTGTGTGAATTATTGATATCCTGTTATGTCCCAGTGTGTCCGCCTACTCCTTATTTATTTGTGACTTAAACCATAAAAAGGAATTCTAACAATTTTGGCTGTCTTTCCAAAAAAATGCTCAAGACTTCCTGCACGCAGCCATGTTTATCTTAAAGAATTGCAAGATTTTGAAGATGATTTAAGTCAGGCCAGATATTAGGTAATCCTCTCTGATCATAATGGTTTGTTCCTTCTTGACTCTTCTTGATTTTCTTACATAATGTTAAGCTTTCTTTGAAGTCTTTACAGCCTTGAGTTCTTAGTGTTATAAGGATTAAGGTGGAAAGTCATAGGCAGGCTAAACCCTCTTGGCAAATACTGCAGCTAATTCAAATCTGCGTTCTTATTATTCATATGGTTTTATATAGCGCTATGTCGTATTTGACCATTTCCTTCATTAGTGATTTTTGATAATTTTATGTTCTGGATTGTGATATGATGTTTAGTTTGACTCCAGGCATTTTTAAACCTCACTTTGTGTTTCTATCCTGATTTCAGAGAGGCTGTAAAGTAACTTTTAAGCATTTATGTTCGGTGTTATTCCCTTCTCAAATTGCGGCTCTAATGAGATGTTTTTTATTGTCTTTGCTGTCTTGCAGGAATGTTAACTCTAGGCTTTTCTAGACCAGAGGCCTACAACATCCTCCTCTAAAACTAGAACGACCTCAGTGCCGGTGGATAACTCCCTCCGAAGCACACCTAGTGTATTTGACCTGACGGTGGATACTACAGCTTCCAACCAGACAGCAAACCAAAGCAAAGCATTTCTATTGCTCCCTTTTTTAAACGATTAATTCCATAAGTTTGACTATTTGTATTCCTTTTTCTTTTTGTATAGCTTTGAGCTTTTACTTCTTAGAGATTTTTATAAACGTAATCCTGTAAAAATGAGTCCTGGAATGGAAGCGGTGGACATAGCTGTGGTAGTACTGTACTTTGTGCTGGTGCTAGCCATTGGGTTTTTTGCCATGTGGAAAGCCAATCGTAGCACTGTGAGTGGCTACTTCCTGGCTGGACGCTCCATGACGTGGATAGTGATAGGTGCGTCTCTCTTTGTCAGCAACATTGGCAGTGAACATTTCATAGGCCTGGCTGGGTCAGGAGCAGCGAGTGGCTTTGCTGTTGGAGCGTGGGAATTTAATGCACTTCTGCTTCTGCAGCTGCTCGGCTGGGTGTTTATCCCTGTGTATATACACTCGGGGGTCTACACCATGCCCGAGTACCTGTCGAAACGCTACGGTGGCAACAGGCTAAAGATTTACTTTGCGCTCTTGTCTGTGTTGCTTTATATTTTTACCAAGCTGTCTGTGGACTTGTATGCTGGAGCGCTCTTCATTCAGGAGTCCCTGGGGTGGAACCTTTATGGGTCCATTGTCCTGCTCATCAGCATGACTGCAGTGCTTACTGTCACTGGTGGATTGATGGCAGTACTGTACACTGATGCACTTCAGGCAGTGTTGATGATTGGTGGAGCCCTAACCTTAACCATCCTCAGCCTAATCAAAGTTGGTGGGCTAGAAGGTGTGAGAACTAAGTACATGCAGGCAGTTCCCAATGTTACTGCTATAATGGCCTATGGAAACTTCACCTATTCTCCTTCCTGTCGCATTGAGCCTAAACTAAACTCGCTGCGAATCCTTCGAGGTCCCCTGGATGAAGATATCCCATGGCCAGGCTTCATTCTTGGCCAGACCCCTGCATCTATTTGGTACTGGTGTGCAGACCAGGTCATTGTTCAGAGAGTACTAGCGGCAAAGAACATTGCTCACGCTAAGGGATCTACGCTCATGGCTGGATTCCTCAAGATCCTGCCCATGTTTATAATAGTCATTCCAGGAATGATCTCCCGCATCTTGTTTACGGATGAGATCGCCTGCATTGGGCCAGATCACTGCATGGCTGTGTGCGGTTCTCAAGCCGGCTGCTCAAACATTGCCTACCCACGCCTGGTAATGGCAGTGATGCCTGTGGGACTCCGGGGTCTGATGATGGCCGTCATTATCGCTGCCCTGATGAGTGATCTAGACTCGATCTTCAACAGCGCAAGCACCATCTTCACCCTGGACATCTACAAAAATGTTCGAAGTGAGGCGTCTCAGCGTGAGCTGCTGATTGTGGGCCGCGTGTTTGTTGCAGTTATGGTGGTAATCAGCATTGCCTGGGTCCCTGTTATTATTCAAATGCAAGGTGGACAGACATACCTCTACATCCAGGAAGTTACTGGCTAC
Organism: Bovichtus variegatus; assembly: GCA_943593645.1. Taxonomy (NCBI): domain Eukaryota; kingdom Metazoa; phylum Chordata; class Actinopteri; order Perciformes; family Bovichtidae; genus Bovichtus; species Bovichtus variegatus. The sequence continues at coordinate 1,347,968 of CALSCE010009132.1, forward strand.
CTCACTCCACCAATTGCTGCCATCTTCCTGTTAGGCGTGTTCTGGAAACGGTGTAATGAGATGGGTGCGTTTTGCGGCGGCATGACGGGTTTCACTCTCGGTGCCCTACGACTGATCCTAGCTTTTATCTACCGCCAGCCTCCCTGTGACCAGCCAGATGATAGGCCCGCCTTCATCGTTGATGTTCACTACATGTATTTTGCCGCTGGGCTATTCTGGAGTTCAGGGTTGGTGGCGGTGGTGGTCAGCCTCTGCACCTCTCCACCGAATGAGGAGGACATTCGCACCACCACATTCTGGGGGCTTCCCAAAATTAAAATGGTTCCCACAAAGGACCTGAACGAAACGTATAGGCTCACTGAAGAGAGCCGCCATAATGGCGACGGGAGACTCCATAAAGAAATGCCACAAGATGTCATAAAGGAGAGGTGTTTGGATGGGGCGGATGTCAAACTCCTGGTCCCATCCACTGACCATGACCCAGCAACCCCTAGTACGGAAACATCCCCCGCCACCACCCCTGCAGAACAATTTGCTAATGGAAGGATGGAGATGATCAGAGATGAAAGCGGCCGCGTTAATGGGGAGACTAGCAGGTGTACGCATTTACTGGAATGGTTTTGTGGATATAATGACCAAGCACAGAGCACTCAGCAGAAAGTAGTGCAAGAGGATGTCATTGCAGAGATGCTGTACGAGCCACCGAGAGTTAAACTAATCCTCAACGTGGGTCTGCTACTGGTCTGCTGCGTGGGCATCTTCCTCTTTGTTTATTTCTCACTGTAGTTAAACTGCACTGACCTAATGGGGACTGGTTTGGATGCTTTTATAAAGGGGGGAAGTTATGTTGGGCTGTTTTATAAAGGAACAGTTGAATTTTCAAAGATTTGAGAAATTCTCTCTGTGATATTTACAGTTGTCTTTTTTAGTTCTCTTACGGGGACATAAGCTTACTCCTAATCATTTTTTTAATGATTAAAGCTTGAAACCTGAAAACAATTATACTCCTTAATGACTAAGAAGCTTATTTGGCACGTGCGTGTCAACGTTGTATAGCGCTCGTCAATCCTGCACTAGAATATGTACTGAGTTTTTAATCTTATTTATAGAATTGTTGTACTGTTGAGTGAATTTAATATTTGCCTTATTTGACATATGCACTTGTTTGTATTCTGTGATTTATGATTCCCCCCCCATTCTTGTTGACCGTGACTGTAGGCTTAGTTGCTTGTGTAGCATACACATGTCTGTAGTAAGTCAAAAAACTATCTTTGGTTATAGGCCTTGACAGCTTCTGCTGCTGAACACTATATTATTATTACTGCGTTTTTAAGGTTATTGGCAAATTACCCAATAAGTGTCCATTTTGTTGTGCAGGAGAGCGTAGGTTAAAATTATATCTTGCACTAATTTTTTTTATGGGGACCATTATGAAATGTGTAAATCAAGAGTTTGTTTAGTGGTAAGAAGCATTGCTTCTCTGCTGCTGTTACATATGACCATTATGTTTATGGCGATTATCATAATCGCCGGGTGTAATTTTAGCCTCATTTTATGTTTCACATCGTTTTAAATGTGAGTCTTTTGTATTATGTTAACATTGTGTACAATATAATTCATGTCTTATTGGATAACCCACAATATACATTTCTTCTACAGCAGACTTTCTTGTGTATCTGTGTCCATGTAGCTTGTAAAGCATTGCAGTAATTTAATCTTGTTCCAAGTGTGTCTTTTAAACCTCTTACCAAATGTGTCTTAGTATGCAATGCTAAAGTGAAAAAACTAAGAATGAAATTTTAAATTCTGAAAATGTTGTGCAGTGAAAACCACTTTTGTTTAAAACATGATAATTCAGCTGTCCATTTTGTACATTTTCAGTTTACACATTGACATTTTGAAGTGGCTGACCTCATTATTTCCACCGTGTAAGGTGTCCAGACATCTACCCCAGAATACAAAAAAATAAAGAAACAATATTTGTGTTTATATGTATTTTGGAATTTTCCCACAGTGTTTACTGACCTCAGTCTAAAAAAAAAAATAATCAGTCATAATGTGATCGTCAGGCATAAAGGCTGCGTATAAAGGATGATTGCTGTATGTGCAAACACTTCAAAAACATCTTTATTTATATCTTACACAATATACATTGTTATTTTTATGGATTTTATTTTTAGAGACTGAAAATAAAATTTCTTTGAGCGAAAGATTAATTTGTTCCCCCGTCAGTTGAACGTCCATTTGAAATGAAATGTCCTTTTCATGTCTTGCAAAGTCAGGAGACTTGTTGACTGTTGATATTGCAACACCAAAAACATTCTTTTCATCATGTGATTATCAGCTGGTTCCAAGTAATAAGCCTAAGCATCTGTTTTCATAAAATTGCAAAAATAATAAGATTATCTATGGACTCAACTTCACAATTTATCTCTTGTGGTTTAAGTTGATATCAAAACATCTAATTAAGATTCCTGAATAACAACATTATCTGTCGGGGAAACTGCAATTTCTTCCTGTGTGAGATTATGGAGATGTATTCAAATCTAAAAAATATGAAGGAATTCACACTGGGTTTAGTTTGGATGTTATTTATTGGATTGTAACAAATGTGCACGTATTTCGTGTTTCCTTGGGGCTTTCTGTTATTTTTGACCACGGTTACATAAACCCCAGCACGGTTTAATAATCTGCTCGGAGCCTAAAGAGCATTGGATGATTCCAGGCGTTTTTAGCCAATCAGAAAGCCAGGATCAGCGGTTTATAAATCTCCACTTCTAATCTCCATTCCTCTTTCCTCGCTCGACCAAACTTTACACCTCCTGTAACTTTCCATGATCTGGTAAGAGTGGATTAAAAGTTAACCTGTGAACATATACTTAAAAATGAAATGCTACTTGTTAGGACGCACGCAACTCAGCAATAGAAAAATGATTCATGCGGTTAGATAATGTGTTGATGAATACACCGTTTACGAGTTGTGGCATTTAAAGAACATGAAATGTCACTGATGTCCTATGACTCCCTACTGCAACACGTTAAAATGCAGCACGCACGCTAAAGGGGAGTGTGTAGGGAGTTGGGAACACATTGAGAAAATGACCTGCTTTTCCTGACAGCAGGTGCTTTGACCGAGGCAGGTCAGTCAATTTATCAGTAATTCGCTAAATGAAAACACTTCAGTGTCGCATTAAAACACCTTCAGCTCCTCACTCTTGCGAAAGAGCACTTTTCTCTGTGTGACGCTAAGCCTGTGCAGGAAGTTGTGGTTAACGTCTGCATCCTTCATTCAACTGAACATGAATGACTGAATGTTTTCAAATGTGTAAGGGTTAAATCACCTCTGCTTGAAGAAAGGTACGAACTTCAGGTCAAATAAATCACCATTAAACGGCTCACTGTGTTGTTTCTGAGCTGATCACACAGTGCGTTCTCTGTCCCTTTAATAGTTTACCTACTGTGGTATCAGTACACTTATTTCCAGTGGTGGAAAGTACGTGTACATGTTTAATGTACCGTTAAGTAGCACTAAACACCGATGAGGATGATGGAAATGTCTTTTTTTTTAGGTATTTTGTCATAAACCAAAGTATTGGACTCGAAGATGTTGGAAGCAAAGTGTCATCAAAGTGATTTCCATTAATTCTGAGGGGAACAACAACGTCTGTACACGATGTCATGGAAATATCCGATAGTTGTTGAAATATTTCACCCGAAACCACAAACGTGATCCTCTCCAGCGGGTTCACGTTTGTTATTGCTGGAGGGAAAATCATGAGGACGCATCCTCTGGGGAACATGAACGTTTGTATAACAGTTTGTGCCAATTCATCCAGGAGATATTGAGACGTTTCACAGGATAAGTGCGAACTCTGACCTGCTGGTGTTACTCCAGGAAAGGCAGGTAATCACATAGGTCACTCGTGTTTATCCTCTGGGCACTGTTCATATACAGCAGGGGGCCCCAACCACCGGTCCGAGGACCAGTACCGGGCCGTGCAGAAAGAATAAAACTTTTTTTTTTTTTTTTGTGTCGGTAATATTTATTGTAAAAAAAATAAAATAAATTATATTATATATATTGCAATTTAATATAAATAAAGTGCATAATATTACATTTACATTATATATGTAATTATGAAATGATATGTTTTGCACTTTCTTGTGTGTTTTGTTATGCCACTACAGTAAAAGGCAGAAGTGTCAAAGTACTTGCATGAATGCTTCTTCCTCCACAGTTTATTCAGGTTGTGCAGGTAATAGCTCTCAGGTAATTGATATTTACCTGTGCTTGTGTTCCCCCGGCTGCAGACCAGGACCTCAGCTTTGTTGTGTGGGTGTTGTTTTACATCGCCGCTGTAAGATGCAGCTCACATTTTGAGTTTGTCAGCGCTGTAATTCAAACTAGTTTGTATTTCCTTTTGTCACTTTTCATTCCACGTCTCTTACGTGCTTCGTCCTCGTCTGACCCCCACCCGACTCACACCCTCCATCTTTACTGGACCAAAGTCATGATACTGTCCTTGTGGAAAAGTACTGGCATCCAGGCCGTGCTTTGTTCATTGTCTATTTTGGAGAGTGAAAACAAGAACAATAGCTAGAAGCAAATGCTCCAAATGTCCTCACGGCGACGGAGCAATGATATTATTAGATGGGATTAATTAGACTGATTGCATTACAGTCTGTCAAAAGCTATGTGTAACATGCATAAGAAATGTGTGTAGTAATATATACATAATTTGTTTTATACTATGCTTGCAAATTTGATCTTAATATTAAGAACTGTCCAAAAATTGCACAAGTCATATTTACAGATTTAAAGGTTACACATCTTATACAATTATTAATATTACCTTATAATAACAACGATCAGTTATTAGTTAATTATAAGCCTTTAAGTGATAATTAACTAATCATCAAAACGTTATTAAATGTTTGCAAATGATGGTTTATGCTGCGTAGTGTACCTTTAAACATTTACAAAGATCCACATATTATTGCTAGTACTTGATCCTTTTATTTGTACGAACACATTGGAGATTTTCTAAAGTGCAAACCATAAACATAAACATAAACTAACATTGTCATGTGTACTTATAAAGGAAAATAATAAATATTGTTTCCAAACAGGATCAGTGTTTATAAATGATGTGTATTACTGGATCAATTACAAATGTTTTGGCATCCCCTCAATTTAAAGTGTACAACTATTAATCTCACACAAATGTGTTACAGACCATTTCTACATCTTAGACAAAAGTACTTTTATACATAATACGGATCATTTATGAACTAACTATGATACTAATAGCTTGTGCTAACTGTTTTCTTAATGCTTGTGTGTGTTACACTTATTCATTTGCATGTGGGTCATGTTTACTGTGATAATGCTGCATCCTGGGTTGTGCACATTGCATCTTGTTGGCTCTTCCATTTAACTACATATGTCTCTGACAACAGACAAGAAAATGCCATTCATGGAACAGCTGGTTCGACAGGGATAAGTGGCGGTTAGTTAGTGCTGACCTCTCGTAGAGCCATGCATTTTCACCTTTATTTAGTAACAAAGGTGCCAAGGCATAGCACGAGTGAGTAGTACTATATACAATGTAATGTCTTGTGTTTATTACTAATAATCATCACTTATCAATGTAATTAAAACGATGGAATAATGATTATTAAGACTGCGACTGAGAGGAAAGATACATATTTGATTTCTGCTCCTTGACAAGTTGTAGCCAAATACATCCTACATATAAAAATAGGTTTGCTGTTTTGTTAGTTTATTTTGAAAGTAATGTGTCTGTGATTCAACAGAATCAGCCGTGTAGGGAGCGAGTGACCTTTCAGAAATGCCACAAACACATAGTCTGTGCGTTCCTGTCATTCCCCGCGCACAACCCTGACTTAACTGTGGCTGCATGCCGGGTGGTCTGGCTTTATTCCATGGAATAGGGCTTCAGTGACAAAAGGAAATATTTACCTCCCTTGGTAATAACAGTGGAAAGAATAATGTCCACGGCTGCGACACAATGAGTGGGATCAAGGAGGCCTTTTCTCCTCCGGGTCAAACTGACCGATGACAACAACATTCTTGAATAATGACCAATTTGCTGCAGCACAGCTGAACTGCAGATTAAGAGTTTTCTTTGTGGGAAAAGTGACTTATTGATATAATGCAGAAAAATATAAGGAATAAAGCAAACTTCATCTGCAGCTTTCATTCTTTCAAGACATAATGTGTGGCCAGAAAAACATTCTCACATGTTCCCTGAATAACATGGAAGCATGAACTCACTGCCACATAATTAGAAAACAGGGAATATTAAAAAATATTTATTTAAGAGAGTAAAGAGGGAGTCAGTGACGGCTCAGCTTAAACGTGTTATATTTCAATCCTTCTTGATATCTTGCGTAACCCCTAAAAGACCTGATTTATCCTTGTTTTTGCTTCTTGCTCGGAGAATAATTGATAATTATGTATCATAGAAACATGGTATATTGTCCCAAATTATAAATAGTAGTGTTATCATGGCAGTTGCACTTTGATTTAAGTTAAACATTAGCGCTAAAATGCTTCTTCTTTCTAAATGTACGTTGACAATGTTTAATTCTCTTTACTTGATGACTTTAAAAGTAAGCCACCAGCTTAACACTGCTGCTGCAGGAGTGTCAGAGCGATCCAACTCTATGCAAAACAGAAAATATGAAAACATGACATGAAAATGAAAAGTGTCCCAAGCTGTTAGCTACCACAGCTACACCAGGACACAACCCCATCAATACAAAGTGATAACACAGGCTCACCAGACTGTGCAGAAACAAACAAATGTGATGAAACAGGAAGACAATTCTCATTTTTATGTTCACTCGTTTATATAATCATGTGTGTTGACGCTTTATACCCAACATAGACACTTCACATGTGAGCTACCAGAACATATGAGCATGTTCCTGCTCATATGTTCCTGCCTGTGTGTGCAGGAACATATGAGCAGGAACATGCTCATATGTTCCTGCTCATATGTTCCTGCCTGTGTGTGCAGGAATGAGAGTTTATGTAACCCTTGAGCCTGTCAGGGGGTTTGTGCTTCACTGCCCTCTCTCTGCGTGGCAGTCTTGCCGTGGGGTTTGCGTTGCTGTCGTGGTCCATCTCTGATCCCTGATGTTTAATCTGTCCAAGCTTTTGATGATGTCTGCTGGCCTTTGGTTGTTTCAGTCATAGCTTTGCTGTCCTGAGCTTGTTTACACCCAGGGGGAGCTGTGCTTCACATTTGTGATGTCATTTTAATGAATCTGCATCATATATTTTCCTTGACCACATATACTGGCATTTGACATTCTACTCCCTTATATTAATGTAACATTTGTAGTTTGTTTGACATATTTAAGAATATACTAATGGCATTATCTGCAACGTAAAGATTAGTTAGTATTATAATGATATAAAAGGAAAGATATGCATTTAATGCAACATTCGTGTATGTTGGTTGAACCCTTTATAAAGGGTTTATAAGATGTAACTAATTGTTTTATTAATAGTTAACTCATGATTTATAGATCAGTTATGAGCCATTATTTAAACAACTTTTGGGTTGCCAGGTTGTAAAAAATACCTTCGAGTGGTCGGACCAATTACTTGGACCAAAGGGTTCTTTAAAGGGAAGAATATAAAAGAATAATGCTTTGAAGCTGCAATGATTTTACCCTCAACAACCAAGAATGTTGCATCAAATGCATATAACAGGATTTCTACTTTAGCCGTTGCAAAAGGTTACTTTATGTGGGAAAGATAATAAAGCTGTTTAGGTTGATACAGTATCCCCGTCCTGTATTGTGAAAAGCATCAGATGTTCTGGTCCCCTGCTGTCAGCTCCTTTCAACACACATTGTGTTATTTCACCACACTGAGCCAACAGAGAAATTCAAGATGAAAAAAAAAAAAGAAAGTTAGCTTGTGAAATAGCAGCTGATGGAGTGCTGATATTATTAAGATGTGCAGACACATTTGGTTACACAGAGCGGAGCATTTGCAACATACAGTCGACGACATTCTCTGTTTTATTACTTTTTTGTTGTTGCATAAAACAGTTAAAGTGTAAAACGTAGAGTGATTGCACATCAGCTTAGGGTCTCATTTCCTTGTGTTTCTGCTCTCTGTACATACTCTTCCATTTTTCTCTTGTTTCACTTTACAGAGCAGAAAGTCAGCATCGCATCCACCCGCTGGAACATGAATAACCTGGGAATGATCAGAGGTGGTGGGAGTCATCTGCTCCGCCAGTGTTGCTCTAAGGGGGGGGGGGGGAACAACGCCCCTTCATACGCATTCAGTTTCAAGCATTCTTGTCAGCAAACAGATACCATGCTGAGGTGTCCTGGAGCAACACAATAGATCTTTAATGACTTCAGGGTGCTGCTTTGTGCCTGACACTGACACCTCATTTGACCTGAAATAAACACCCCATTTCAATTCCCAAATAGCAGACATTTTTACAGAACAGGGAGATAAACAACATACATATTTCATTGATATGTACATATGTGAGTGCATGTGGAAATGAATCTCAAATGTGTTGGATGTTGCTGCCATCTAGAGAGAGCTGAAGTACTTTGGACTTCCACTTCCCCTTGTAGTGTGCTCCCTCTGTGTGTGCAGAGGAGGAATTACACCAGCCAGCCACTTTAATTATTCCATTTCCTGCCCTGTGTTTGTTGCTGTTATTCCACTGTGAATGCATATATTAATGCATGTGTGTAAGGTTATAATGACTTCCATCCCTTAGCTTTTCTTTATCAGTTTGAGGAAATACAAGCATTTTGTATGTAACTTCTTCAAGGGCGGCATGCCCCACTACACACACACACACACATGCACGCAACTCAATGTTCAGATAACCAGAAGAGATAAAAAAAGTAAACAAAGTATAAGCAGCGGTCGACTATGAGCTCTCCACAGCTGTAACTGTGGCTGTAGCTGCTTTGTTCCAAGGTGTCCGACTGATTCATGATGCGTCCTTCGGAAAAGTTGCTGAAGGTTGGTTCAGTGAAGCTAAACAAAATTCTTTATTTCTTGTTTGGTTAAATGATAATATGATTTCAAGCTGCTGAGCCTTCTTCTCGTGTTCTTTGTATATGTGGCTGTAGAATTGCGCTTGAATGAGAGTAAGTGGACAAGATTACTTAAAAAGGCATCGAGGATTTAGGCTTTTTAGAGCTCTGTTAACTGAAATAAATCTACTCTGTTGGAGAACTAACTTCCTGATGACTCTGTTACGTTGTAGAAAAATACTCACAATGTGAAACCAAGAGGCTTTAAGACTTTTTCCAGTGAAAGTTTTACATTATTTGTTTAGTAATTGGGTTACTTTAAATCTTACTTTTCCTCTCTTGTGCTTACATTGAGTTTCCTAAAGTTTAAGTTTTTGCTAAATTTGCTTCACAGAGAAGTGGAATGTGTCTCAAACTTCTGGAAATAGCAGAACAATGATCTTTTGTTTTCCCTCCAAACCAGATGAGTGCAACTGATTGGTCCAACCTGACCCTCCACCTGGACGGGTCCCTGACCAGCGCTCTCGGTCAGTACCTGGACAACTGGCGACGCAACGTGACAGCTGCAGCCAACGCTTTGGACAAGACTCTGGCTGAGGAGAACTTCCAGAACATCATCTGGTATCTGGCGGTGATGATTGGTATGTTTGCCTTCATTGTCGTGGCCATCCTGGTGAGCACAGTCAAGTCCAAGAGGAGAGAGCACTCTAAAGACCCCTACCACCAGTACATCAAGGAGGACTGGACCGCTCAGCTGCAACACGGCGACGTTGTCACTAACTTTGCAGCTGGATAAGGCAAGAAAAGACACGTAACACACAGCTGATCATCGACAGCAGCACAACTATAACAGAAATGTATTTTCAGTCAATGCAGCTCACGTTTGTAATCAGAATAATAAAGTCTAATTGATATTGTATCCATTAACATCAGTAATGCTTTAGTGCCCTGTCATGGACATGCCTGTTATCTTCCATTTAAATGCATGCTGATGTAATTTACCACGGTAATTATATAAAAGTGGATATTTTTACAATTAAAGATTCATGCAAAGCACAGTGACCCAGAAATAATTAAATTTAAATGTCTTTATTTAATCTAGCTGCTTCAGTCTCAGGGTTATCACTCATGCTGATTTACACTGACTTACTGAAACACTATTATACAGAGCCATTGTTCATTTTATCAGTACAGCACCTGTGCTTTTCCAATGACAGGTCAATTTCACTGTGAAAAAAGGCTATTGACAATAATTATACTTAATATCAGCCTCACACCAATCATAATTCTATTTGTGTGTTTATCTTTTGCAAAATTATAATTACAATATTTTCCAAAAAGCTGATCTACTCAATAATTATTCGATTTATCCCCTTGAAACTACCCGCTGGGATACAAGTACCTTAAGTTTGGAATCACTGCATAAGCATCCTAAACATTTAGCAGTATTATTATAATTCAGCAGGTCATACTTAGTTTCTACCTACAGAGGGCAGAACAGGCTCCGTTTGAGCAGCTGGAGAACTATTGTGCTTGAAAGGGAAAATGAAGAACAACTAAAGAAAGGCAAAGATAGAAGTGCAGTTTGTCAATTGTGCAATAATGGTGAATTAGCAGATTACATATCCAGTTTAAAAGGAACATCTTTGAGTCCTTGTGTAGGTTTGTGAAGAGCAAAATGGGGAAAGTTGTTGAGAAATGAAGAAAGGACATTGAATCCTGACAAGTCAAATCAAACCAAACCAAAACGCTGTCACATATATATATATATATATATACAGATAGCACACTGCACATGCTGAACTCAATGAGACACATCTGCAGAACGACCATGACACAGCGATTGTGAGCGTTGCCCTTTGCACACCTGTCGGCAGATTGTCTCATGAGCTGTCACTTATAATACACCACCATTTCCTACTCTAGCACCAAACCAAGCATCCACTGTGTTTTTGGTCCTCACAGACTTAAAAACCTCAAAATAACTGAACCCTCCCAAATCTCTGGGGCTCAACTCTCTCCTCCCACATCACCGATTCACTCATAGAGACATCACAGGGAGCAAGAGCTGCAGTCACTATTAAACCCCCCCGTGCTATCTCTCTTCCTCACTTGCAACTTTATTTTTAGCATTCAAACAACTGGTGTCCTAAAAATGGGCCTGTGCTGAACAAGTAGTGGGAGAGAACCGCCGCTATGTATGGTATCCATCCCCCCCAGTACCTCACAGGCCCGACAGTACTCCTCTTTCGTCTTTGTGTCTGCAGAGGGAAGGCGTGAAGGAGTGATGACGGGGAGAAACAGTTGCTAGGTCTTAAAGATGCACGTAGAAGTTGGATTTCTTTGCACAGCTTGGGATGCTTGAGAACTGCCACTGAAGGACCAGCTTTTACCTCCAAAACTTTTCCTCTCACAAGGCTTAGGTGACCTTTTAGATTTAATACGTTGAAGCTAAAACCAATCTCTGAATTTCGGAGGCGTGTGGCTGCGGACCATGCTCTCTCTGTGCCTGTTCCTGCTCCCTTGCCTGAGCCTCGTGCCTCTGGCGCCGGCCGCGAAGGGACTGGAGTTCCCCCAGTATGACGGGAATGACCGCGTCCTGGACATCAATGACAGGAACTACAAGAAAGCCTTGAAGAAGCACAGCATGGTATGCATGTTCTACCATGGGCCCATACCAGACAGCAAGGAACAGCAGAAACAGCACCAGATGACAGAGTTGGTGCTGGAGGTAAAGTATTTTAAAGGGATCAAATTAAAAATGTTCAGAAAGTTGTCACTACAGGAGATGAAGGACACAAAGACAAAGTGAATGGAAAGGACTTTGGTTGTTTTGGTGACTGTGGTATGAGGGAAAGGACACAAATAGTCTAATTAACCAGACCCATATAAAAGATTTAGAGTATAATAACTCAACATTAGTGCCCAAATAATCAGGAGGCCAACTGGTGAGATATAAAACCCATCTTAATGTTCGTATGTTTGAGTTTTGTCAAGGTCAATGTGTGTCTGTATAAACTCTGTGAGTGCACAGTGGTCCAGTGAGATGCAGTGCTGTAACTTAAGGTTACCTCTATATCGCCTTAATTCAACGTGTGCCCCTGTCCCTCACAAATATATCACTCTAATGTTCCCTGTGGGTGTCCTCTGCTGGCAGCAGCAGAGCTCATGTGAATTATGTTTTACAGCACTGATTTGTGAAGGGCACAACTACCTTTTCCTCTATTGCAGTGTTTTTGGGGGTCGCAGCAATAGTATGCTTGAAGTGATTTTATATCAAGGCTCACGCTAAACAGCTGGCGTCTAATTGATAGATTAAATGAATCTCTTTGTTTGAACCCTCTACAGTAGGAAATGTGCACTGTGCCCGGTCTCATGTTACACATAGCTGAGGGAGCGTTGCTGCTCTCTGATCCGCTGAAGCTAATCTGAGCGCAGTCGTGCGGTCGTCCTGATATTAGCTTCACTTGTTTCACACAGCACAGGTGGGACATGTTACCCCAGAGTCAGGCAAGACCAACGTCCCTTAAAGCTAATAGTGTTTGACATATTAGCCATTTTTATCCCCAATATCTATGACTTTCAGATGGCTTTGCTGCCTTACAACCTGCTTGAGATCTGTTGACTCTTTGGTGGGAAACACTTAAAGGTGCCCTCTGAAGTGCTCTTGTAAACAAACAAAAGATAGCATTGTTTACATGCATTACTTTTCTTCTTCACTGCCCTTGAGGTGCATTGTTTCTATTTGTTGGCACGTTACCACCACCAACTGTCAATAATGTGGAATTATTGTGATATGAATAGCGCTGCCTGTATGCTGGCACATGTGCCCTGTGCACAATACAAACAAAACCATAGCATCATAGTGCAACCAGTGGTCAAAACCCTGCAGATACCTTTAACTCTGTACGCCCAGAGCGTTGAAGATAGCACATTAATCATACTTTAAATACGCCGTTAGTTTACAGATCTTTTCTAGCAGGAGAGTCTCACTTTTCTCCCCTACTGTACTACACAGAAGAATTGCCAGAACAATTATATATACTGTAGCTTTGGCTATATTTAGAAAAAGACAGCCTGGGTGATTATGTAACCGTGTCTCCGTGGCCCCTGGGCAGCTTGAACTCCTCTGTCATATTGCCAACTTTGGTATTATTATTTTGTTCTTAAGACCATACCCAACAGTGCAGTCAAGCTCCCATTCATTTGCTTGATTCCCAACAGCCAGAATTAATATTTCAACTAAACTGGGATTTTCTGTTTACTCAGAAGCCAAAATAAAGTTCAGTTTGTCTTGTTTCTTTTCACCTGAAGTGTTCAGGCCTGTTCTTACCGTGTAGTTCTTCATGACCTCTTTCTCTCGGCTGCAGCTCGCAGCTCAGGTCATGGAGGAGAAGGACATCGGGTTTGGAATGGTCGACTCCCACAAAGATGCAAAGGTCGCCAAGAAACTGGGTGAGTATATGAACACAGCGTGACCTTTATCTGACTGATAATTGCTAAGTCCTGTAAGACGATTGCCCGTAATCACAGATTTAGTCATGGGTAAAAAAATAAACCAGTAGGAACAGTTTTTAAATGTATTTTAATGACATGATTTTCTTCAATCACAGGCCTGGAGGAGGAGGGCAGTGTGTATGTCTTCAAGGCCGATCGAGTGATCGAGTTTGACGGCTTGCTCTCGGCTAACATTCTGGTGGAGTTCTTGTTGGATGTACGTAGACTGGTTTAGGAGCAGATTCCCAGCTGCTACCACCAATCAACACCAATACCATTTTACCCCAGTATTTCTCTCTTTGTTCGTATGTTCCTAGCTGTTGGAGGAGCCAGTAGAGGTGTTAGAAAATGCTCTGGAGCTGAGAGCTTTTGATAGGATGGAGGAAGACATCCGCCTCATTGGCTACTTCAAGAGCGAGGACTCTGAGCGTGAGTGTGTGTGTGAGGCCTGAATATGTTTGTAACACACACGTTTCTTTTCTCGCTGTCCGAACAGCTCTTGTTAGCTGGGTCTGCGATGGGCTTTCTGTGACTCATGCCCTTGAGTGCATTTTAACCCCCTCATCTCCGCGGATTTACAGATCCATTTTTACCTCTGCCGCTCACACAGCTGCCACTGCCTGGTCCCATTACACAGGCTGAGTAGTTTAGTTGTGGTGATGAGCTGCAGCTACAGCCCATCTGACCAACTGTGGGAGCATTAAGTGGAGGTCAAAGTTCACCTATTTCCAATCCCTGATGTGCAAATGTCATGTATACAACAGCCAGAGAAAGCACAAACAGATGTGTGACCTGGAAAACAATTTTACAACAAAAGCCACCGTATCCTCCACGTAACTCCTCTCTGTTCTCTCTCGTCCTCAGACTATGCAGCATTTAAAGAAGCTGCAGAGCACTTTCAGCCCTATGTCAAGTTCTTTGCCACGTTTGAGAAATCTGTAAGTGATATGCGAACAAATAAACATGCTAGCGTCATTATTCTGGAGTCATCCGTCTTTGTTGCTTCAGGTGGCCAAGGAGCTGACTCTGAAGATGAACGAGGTGGATTTCTATGAGCCCTTCATGGAGGAGCCCGTCACCATCCCGGGGAAACCTCACTCTGAGGAGGAACTGGTGGAGTTCATAACTGAACACAGACGGTAAACAAAGAGCAATGTTGAACTAAATACTCGGACAAATGTCTATTTAACCAACATTGTAAATACATACTGTAACATTCAATGTGTTTTCTGTGCCATCAGACCCACTCTGAGAAAGCTGCGTGCAGAAGATATGTTTGAGACCTGGGTCCGTCTGCAGACAACATAAACAACATTAAATGGAGTTTTTCCTGACACTTATAGTAATCTGACATTTATATATCCTGCTCTTTTCAGGAGGATGACATTGACGGCATCCACATTGTAGCTTTTGCAGAGGAGGAGGACCCTGGTAAGGGCATGTTATGTGTTCTACTACTATTTGTTATTAGAGGGGATAAACACTGTGCACACAAAGACTGTGGAGTTTTACAGCAACTCTTGTGTCCTGATATTCAATGGATATTTGTATAACCCCTCTCATACAACTTAGTGACTGACAAGCTAATAATAAAACAGTACAAGTGCTGTAAACAGTGAGACAGCAGGAGGCCATTGCTGCACAGAAGATCTAAATGCTAAACGTGTAATAAGAAAACCAATAAAACAGATGGAAGACAAATAAATAACACAATAAAAAATAGACCAATAAAAACATTGAAACATGTAATGCAATGGCCATTAAACATCCTAATAAAGAATTACAAAATAGAAGATAATTTAATACAAAAACTGACTATAGCAATGGTTCAAAATGTGCTAAATATGAAGCTAGAGCCAGCAGGGAGTTAGCTTAGCTTAGCATAAAGACTGGAAACAGGGGACAGACTTCAGGGAGTCACTGTGCCCAGCCGAGAAGTAAAAAAACACAATATTATCTGTTGATTATTTAGCTTTAGAGGTGTTAGTAAGAGGAGCCAGGCTCGCTGTTTCTCCCTGTTTTCAGTCTATGTTAGGCTAAGTAGTCGAGTTTTGTAACAATTGATGTGTGAATTTGCTTCCAGATGGTTTTGAGTTCTTGGAGATCCTGAAGGAGGTTGCACGAGACAACACCCACCTCCCCGACCTCAGCATCATCTGGATCGACCCTGATGACTTCCCCCTGGTGAGCCGTCAGAAGAACGTCAATTTGTGGATAAAAAGTGAGCTCGCTCGCCACGGGTCTAATGTTATTTGTGTTTCCTCCAGCTGATCCCCTACTGGGAGAAGACCTTCAAGGTGGACCTGTTCAGGCCGCAGATTGGAGTCATCAACGTTACGGACGTGAGTCTCTGACAACCTGTCACACGTGACCTCAGCGTGAGTTTCTCCCGACATTGTTTGACCTCTCTGCCGCAGGCTGACAGCGTGTGGTTGGAGATGGACGACGAGGAGGATCTGCCCACCGCCCAGGGGCTGGAGGACTGGATCGAAGATGTGCTGTCTGGCAAGGTCAACACTGAGGAGGATGATGATGAAGATGACGACGACGACGATGACGATGATGATGATGACGATGATGACGATGAAGATAGCGATGACAGTAATAATGAGGAGGATGATGACGACGACGACGATGATGATGACGACGATGACGACAGCGACGATGATGATGATGATGATGATGATGATGATGAGTAATCCATACCCTAATCCTAGTAAATGTTGACTCCTCTGCTTTTTTTTTTTTTCTTCAGGTCGAGTTTAAGATGGATTTCAGACAAACTGCTGTACAGGAAAATAACTTTTCACAAATAAACAATGTCACATGTGTACTGAATATGTGCCCGCTAATGATAATAATAATAATAATAAATTTATTTAATATCATAACATGTCATTATTTTTGACAATGTAAATAAGCCTTGAATAGGTTTTTGTGATTTCATAAAAAAGATATTTGTACTTAAATTCCTGGACCAGACTTTTACCTCACATTACACATGAACAACATCATCTATAAGTAACTGTTAATAATAAAGTCAATGTCAACTACCCTGTCATCTTATTCTATTCTTCTTTTAAAACACAACTCTGTGAAAACCTCAAGCCTCCAGCTGTGAAAATAGTAGAAAAGTTTCATTTTTAGATGCTTCAATACGTTGACATACTTTCTACTTTTACTCATAGTGGATAAGCTTATTAGATACAATGCATTGTTTAAAAAAATACTACTATTGCTTGCAAACCTACTTGTCTTATGCTCCCTAAAAAAATAAATGTGTAGCTGGAACTCCTTCAAAATGTCCAAAATATAAACACACATTTCATCCTGATCATCTCACAAGTCGTTTTCATACTGAAGTACAGTTATGACACGTGCACTTTTACTTAGGTGCCATGTTGAATGCAGGACCTTTACTTGTAGGCGAATGGAGAATCTTTACGGTCGTATTTGCAATTTCACATACGTAAAGGATCTGAGTACAAACTCTGAGCAGCACTTTCAAAAGCTCATTTATTCCATTTATAATCTGTTCAATTACATACGTTATAGCTGATTATCCTCAGTGTCAAGAAACTGAAAGGGGTGGTAAATATATGTTTTCTTTTATTCTCCATCCTCCTTTCAGGTTTAAGATTCGATGTTTGGTTTACGTAGAAAAGGTGTATTTTCTCCCCGGGGGGGGTGGGACTTTGAAATTGTAAAACCACGTGCTCACAGTCAAAAGCAAACCTCTGATCTCTTCTTTCATCTCTCACGACTTCCTCTTTTCCCACCAGCTTGATTTCTTACCTGAATTAATGGGGCTGCAGCTGCACAGGCTGATAATATTGTCATTGCACCAATGGCTTGACTCTGGAAAACTCATTTGAATGCTAATTCCTCATGTTTCTCTTCCTCTCTTGCATTCCTGCACTTTTTACTTTTTACTTTTTGCTTTGTTGCTTTCGCTTTTCTTTTGTGACTCATTGCTCTCCCTCTGCACACAATGAAAGAAAACACAATTCAAAATGAAAAGGGAGGTTTTATGATCCATAAGTGACGACTTTACATTGTAATGACACAGACCTGGAACTAAGCAAAATGAATGTCTGTCTATCTATCTGTCTGTCTGTCTGTCTGTCTGTCTGTCTGTCTGTCTGTCTGTCTGTCTGTCTGTCTGTCTGTCTGTCTGTCTGTCTCTCTCTCTCTCTCTCTGTCTCTCTCTCTGTCTCTCTCTCTCTCTCTCTCTGTCTCTCTCTCTCTGTCTCTCTCTCTCTGTCTCTCTCTCTGTCTCTCTCTCTCTGTCTCTCTCTCTCTCTCTCTCTCTCTCTCTCTCTCTCTCTCTCTCTCT
>CALSCE010009132.1:1366251-1400610 GCA_943593645.1 Bovichtus variegatus
TCTGTCTCTCTCTCTCTGTCTCTCTCTCTCTCTGTCTCTCTCTCTCTCTGTCTCTCTCTCTCTCTCTCTCTCTCTATCTATCTATCCATTGATCATGTTAATAAAATTGTGTGTGTGCATTGTGTTTACTTCGTTAATTTTGACAGCTGGACATTTCCAGAAACTTGTAACCCTGCCACAGGAGCAAGTGAACGAAACATTACATTATGTTATTTCTGACAACTGTACAACTAAAATCCTAACTAAATATCTTTAGGAGTTATTGAAGTGAAGTTGTCTAACTGTAACACTGAGCTACTCTCTACAAAGTCTCGTCGGCACCTGCGTCAGCTCTTACAGTATGAAAAACAATGTTTAACATGTGAACACGTTTATTTCACGTGATGTTGCGATTCCACATATGAAGAATAAAACAAACCTGCAGACTGTGGATCCCTTGTAAACATTTTGTTCCACAATATTTTGTCTTTTCATAGTGAAACTACATCGTTACATAAAAATACAATGAAATGCCTTGAAAAGGTTGATACAAATATTTATTTTTTTACAAATGTGACTTTGACACGTCTGCTTTGATTTTACATGTTGTGTTGTATAAAAGAAGACAGGGACAAAGCATTTAGGAAAGCAATCTCTTCTTCTTCATTATGTTCCCTTTCTCTCTCTCTCTCTCTCTCTCACACACACACACACACACACACACACACACACGCACGCACGCACACGCACGCAAAAAAGAAAATGCACATGTATGCTGAGCCCATCCTAAATATGTATAACTGAGGCACATGTAGTCCAGAGCTATTTACAACCATCAACACTCTAAGAGCCTAAACAAAACTACACCGCCAGCGACCACAGTAACACTTGTGTAAATATTAATTTACAACATAACAGGCCTCATAAATACAAAGGGTTTTAAAAATACAGATTAATATTCATACAAATTACCATTTTGATTGATGCCCAGGACAGTGTTCCTGTTCCAGTAGCTGTAGATAAGTGTGACACTGAGACAAAATACTGACTTGAGCTGAGCTAATTTACACTAAATTATTAATTTTCAACACTTGGTTAAACACTTGCCAGCATGAGATAAGTGACTATTATTTTTGGTGAGATGTTTGGAGAGAATGTTTTAATTTTTTCTGCGTTTTCTGAAGTAATCTTCCTCTAGGTTATACATTATCTTACTCTCCAGTATTTGCATTATGCAGATGGGCGCCGTCATAAATAATACACCCTCCTCACGATGACTTCAAATGAAAATCAGCGGCACATGTTGACGTTATAAAGCACAAAGGTCAACCACATGAACCTCATCGCCGTCCAAACTTAGTCTCTCTGCTACTCTACGAAAAGATCAGTGTACACTGCACACACTTAACTGTAGACACATAATAAGTTTGTTCACAATCTAGTGGCTAGACCATCTATATTCACCTGTACTGTGTTTGGCATTCAGTCCAAGAGATTCCAGTGATTATGACATTTACAAGCATTTCTTCATCTGCTCACAGTCCAGTTATCTCCACAAATACAGCGCAGATACAAGGTAAAAAAAACGAAAAAAACTTTGACATGGTAAAAAAAAAAAAAAGAAATCATTCAGGCAATGCACAATTTTGATATATAAAAAGTCTGGAAGGATAAAGTATATTCACATATAAATACTGTACATACATCTGTGATACAGGACAGTTAAATAATCGTAGCTAAGACTGAAAAAAGAGCCGTTTTGGTGAAAAGGGTTCGGGTTATAGCAAATATCCTGGTCACTGTAGTAACGCGAAGGAGAAAGAAGAGACGGGTCGAGACAGATTCAGAGTGTGCGCTACACTCGAAACACGCAGGTTTTTCCATCCTAAATCACACACACTCCTCCTAAAAACATAAACTCCCCCACGCAGGCACACACTGGCACATGCAAATAAAAGAAGAACATTTGTGAGGGTCATCTGTCGTGCATAGAGGAATAACCTGTACTGTGTTCTGCAAATGTCAGGACAGAGAAATCCAAGCATATTCCCTCCCGTTATCTGTCTTTTAACGTCTTTCATGTCGACCGGGACAAAGACAAGGACACAAAGATACTCTATGTGAGGAAATGACATAAACATAAGTACAAAAAACAGTACAAAAAGTTTTTTTTTTTGTTGAAAAATTCAGTTGAATAATTGTAACAGTCCTGTAAGTCCGTACCAGCAGCACTGGTGTTAAACTGAGGTTTCTGATTGGAGCAGCAGTATAAACTTGTGAGACTTGGGGTCGATGAACTCCTCAGTCAGTCGGATGTAAGGGATGCCCTTGACGGTCACAGCTAAGCTAAAGTCAAGACACCTCAGCAGGAACTCCGACCCCTCCTTTACGCCGCCGGTGACAGAAGCCTCGCTGACCAAAGTCCACTGGTCAGCCATCCAGCGCTCAGGGCCGTACTGCAGGGTCGGACCAGGGGCCAGGTAGGTCTCAAGGAACGCCTGGAAACACAGAAACAGGTGATGACACGAAAAGCAAACCAAGAAAAAAACCTTTTAAATGGCACAATACTGAGAAATGCATGAATCTATTGGATGAGACATTTGCATAGTTTTGTCCAACATTCCTAATTGCAAAAACAACATTATACTACTTTATTTATTGTCGACATCTGGGAATATAATAATACATCACAAGAAATAGTTCAACAAGGAAACAAGGTTGAAAGGTGTTGCATTCCTGCAGATCATGCCGCCTCCTGTCTGTACAGGTATGTGTGTAAAATATCTAGCACTTTACATGTTTTTACTTTTCTGCATTTAATGGCTCTATACTGTGAAGAATTATACGTGAGTGAATGTTTACGTTATTATCCAAACAACAATCAAATTTACAGACCGATTGTTTAACCTTCGACACTCGATACTCGCTGTAGCTGTGCACAAAGTTTTATTGTGCAAAGAGGGAATATTAGCAACATTTCCCAAACTAACTTTTGGTTTAGCTACAATTCAAGACCGGTGTGGTTCCTCTAAGTGAAAACAAATCTGTGCTATCAGCACTCCAAAAATACCCAAAAAAATCTGTCCTTGGTTTGGAGAAGTGAGAGTTCAAATAAATAAACAAACAGACACCATAGTATTGAGATTGTTTTTGGAGAGCCATTATCCTCGAGTTTAAAAGTAGTTTGGATAATCAGGATAAAATGATGGCTCGTATACAACATCACTTATGTCGTTGTGCTGTTTGTTGCAGCAATGACATTGGTGAGTACAATGTTGTCATAACTGATGAACATGATGGACAGAACTATGCAAATAAAACCCAAGTTGTAACCTCGGATTATCCTTTAGCTCCTGCAAACATTGACTTCTGTGGTTTGAAATATTAACAACACATGTCATTCACTTATCAAATTCAAGGTTCAAATTCAAACTCACCTTAGGGCTCATGTTGTTGACGAGGCAGAAAGCGAGGTGCTTCTGAATGCTCTCCATGCTGTGGCAGTGCTGCCTCCTGGTGGTGCGGAGGTACTTCTGCAAGGCACGGGCCATGGAGGGAAATATAGCCAGAGCCGCTTCACGCACATCCATGATGTCAGACGGTGTTTCACGCTCGTCCTCTTTCTTCATCCGCCGGATGTGTGTGAAGGCCTCCTCCACAGCCACCACCAGCCTGACAAAGAGGAACAGACACACAGCCGTGAGTTTACCGCCTCTACACCTTCTCAGACATGCAATACATAATACTGCTGGCTTCATCTAGGCCTTTTGTCATCAGACATACATGTCTGCTACATAAATGTTCCTGCAGCTTTATTCAGACATGACAGGACTCTTATGGAAAGAGTCAAAATACTAAGTTTGAGAAGTCTAATTGATGCTCACCGCACTTCTCACATGTACATTTTATAATGTTAGTCAGTGCATAAGCATAAAATGACAAGACGTTAAGTTTCATCAATAAAAAACCTGCTGTGTCTGTCCCATAAATGAAGGGAGGGAAACTGCAGGTTTGTTTTACAATGTGGTTGAACGGGAGAAGAATCTACATTATTGTTTTAACGCAGACATGAAATATTGTGAACCCAACCTTTAAGGAGACGAATCAAGACATGAATTCAGACCGACGTGCAAAATTGCAATCACATTTCCGTGCAGAGGTGCAAAGAGTCTATAGATCAGTAAGTTCCCTTCAGACAAGCTGACATTTGACTCACCTGGCTCTACGTTTACGGACTCTTCTCTCGTAGTCGGCCTCTTCGTAGTACAGCTCATTGTGGGCGCTGTCTTTGCGTTTGGCGGCAGCTGTAACCATGGCCCGGGACTGGTTCCCATTACCAGGCTGAGCTCCTGCTGTGTTACCCGGGGCTGCACCAAAAAGGAGAGGACAGAGGCAAATTGGTTATATCGGTTTGAGCAGGAGACCGAGCTGTGACTCTGCTTAATGGGCTGTATCTCACTCTGAATCACGGACAGAGAAGGTCAGATGGGAGCAGAGCGCAGATCTCACACATCACTGGAGGTGTAAAACTACTGTGGATCAATCTCTTCAGTATTATCTCCATTTCATAGGTTTGAGAAAGATTTGAGAGGAGCGTTTGTTAATCTTTGTTACTTATCTGGGGCATCCTGCCAGATCCCGTGTCTCAGTCACAGAGAATGTTAATTAACGCACTGAGAAATTTCCACTGGAAGCATCTATGTTTCTCTGATGCAGAAACCTTTATATTGCAGGGTGGATTAAATATTCATAATTTTACACTTCAAAGGCCATAGTTCTTGTCTGATCTGAGAATTTATTGGTTAGTCTGACAAACCCATAAATCTAATGGAGCTTGTACAGCAGTATATTACAGATCCTGGGGTTTTCATTGTGGGGGAGTATGTTCTGGTCCATATTCATGAAGATCAGTACAGTTTGGGGGAGGTTGTAGAGAGTAAATGCTGCAGGTCAGGTAAGGCTATACATGATTAATAATCTAATCTGCATATATGTGTTTATGTGTGTGTGTGCAGGTGATAAAGAAACTCTGAATGTAGCAATAAAACATGGATGAAGAACTATCCTGTGGAAGACATATGACGTCAGATCATTTGCACAGGGAGCATTGTAAATATTTTCCAATGAAAATATGGGTAAAACCAGCCTCTTTAACTTCCTGGCCTACATATTCATGCTACGAGAAGAGCGACTGTGAATGAGAAAGAGAGAGGAGGGTGGTGTGGGGGAGGAAGTGAGTGAAAAATGAAAAGAAAGCGAGAGTGAGCCGACCTGGAGACGGGCTGAGTAGGAAGAAGGAGAGATGTGGGAGTATGTGAGGAATGAGCGTTACTCTGATGAATTATTTAAGGCTTGAAATTCCCCGGCCCCCTAGAGGCCTCTCCGCTTTGAAGGGGGTGGGGTGGATGGGAGGTGCTATGAGGACACCATATCCCATAATGCATCCCTGCCATACATCTTCAAATCCGCTGTGCTGTGCAGCGGGTGGGGCATTTATGGGTGGTGAGTGGAGGAGCCTTTTCACTGCAGGAAAGAGTGCAATCAGTATCATTACAGGATGCATGTGGTTGCATATGCGGTATATATATATATATATATATATGCCACATTTGAGGTTTGTGTTAGTGTATATACATTATGTCGAGGACGGAGGCTTCAGGGTGCAGTAAAGATGGAGGGAACTGAACCGTGAAATTAGTGGCTTCCTGTGATAAAGTGCAGCGTAGAGTGAGGTTGAAGACTTTTATCCGTACTTACTGTGCAAAAGGTATTTTATCAGTTTGTTTGTAAAAGCTGCTCATGGAAGAGATGGAGACGGAGAAGAAAACATCACAACAGCAGCGGCAGATTTAGTAAAACACGGGCTTGTTTCACAAAAAGAGACTTTGACTATGGCTTAGATCCAATGAATAATCAGACTTTAGAAAGACATCTAGATTAATCTGCTGCACAAAGCTGTCTATTTTAAGTAAGACTTATTTGCAGTGTCAGAGTAAACACATCAAACCACTCAGATCCCTTCACGCTAGTAGAAATTGCTTAAAGAATTTAAGCATTTTTTGTCCCGTAATTCATTACTTCTCGCCCGTCAGGCTGATGACTGCTGTAGATTTCATCAGTCTCATTTCTCATTACTCGCTCCACCATATTGTTAAAAAAACAGCCATGTTTTCCCCCTTTTTTGTCGTTCGGTGCCACCGGTCGGCAAGTGTAACGGATTGTTTCCATGGAGACGTGGCTCTTAGTTCAGACTTAGCCTGATGGCGGCGAGGCAGCGTTTTAGGCTTAGAATAAGTTGATCTTTGTATATGTGAAACATGCCACTGGAAACCAATGAAACACTGAGAGGGACAGAAATAATGTAAAATATAGGAGGTCATTATGGGGACTAACCGTCCACGTTGTAGACTTTCAACCCCGCCAGGTGTTTGGCCGCCCGGTGCTTAGAGGCGGAGAGAAGAGCTGGGTTATGGAGTGGGAAATCTCTGTAGTAATACTCCAAAATGGACAGAGCCGCCTTTTGAATGCTGTGTGAGAAGAGAGTAAAATCAGAGACAGAAGAAGTACAATTTACATCGCGGCCGACTTTTATAAGAAACTGATTCATGCCCTTGAATCCACTGAACATTCAGTTTTTAGACAAAGGTTCTGTTAATCTGTCGCCTGGTGAAGATCTCTGTGTAATTAAAATGTTGCTTCAATTAAAAGTGTATCTCACCAATTTAGCTTTGCACTTCTCACAATGGGAAGTTGAAAAAGGGTCAAAATCAAGGCAGCGCCAGAGATATCGTCCTTCTTATTCCACGCATCATTCTTCTTTGTCAGATCAGGGTTGCAATGCATACATTACCCACAATGCAAATCAACCGGCGATCTAACTACAAACCCCATGTTTTAATTTTCAAACTTGTAGTCTACCAACAGCTGTAAACACACTGTGATGTGTGAAGTTGGTGGAGGTTCCCTTTAAGGAAAACTATGAACACAATATGCATCTTTAGCCTGTTTCTGCCTTACTTGATAATTACAAACCCATTAAGTTTTCAGCCTCATCACACAAACGTTATCTTATTACCACGCTTGTCTCCTGCTCCTGTCGTGGCCACACGCTCCATCAGCGCACAAACAAAGTAAGACGGCCATAGGACGAGCGCCTGTGTCCGACACTTTGTCATCCCTCCCCCCAAACTCCTAGAATAGCTTGCCTTGAGCAAACTAGACGAGAAGCCTGACGAGTAACTCAATTACCGCCTGTGCCAGCCAGTCTTCCCTGTGGACATTGGCCTCCAATTACACACATACTTGAACAGTGTAAGGACTGTGACCAAGTGTGTGTGTGTCTTAGTGTGTACCATACAGAGAGGTCATATACATGTACAATTTGAACATGCTTGTATTTCTAATGTATCTATACGTTTATATCCTGCTTTTCTATTAGGAACTATATGAAGCACAGAGGGGAGGTGATGGCAGTGTGTGCGTACCTGAGCTGTCCTATGTTGTAGTGACGTGTCTCTCCGTCTGTCGAGCGGATGACACACACGCTGTAGCAGGGCTGGAGGTGGCGGAGCTCCAGCAGCACCACGGCCAGGTAATGGACAAACAGTTGGGAGTCCACGAGGGACACGGCAAACTGGACGATCCCATGGTAGTCCTCATCCTGCTCAAACCACAGGACAGGTTAAGTGAAAACATGCACTTATAAAAGCCAATCTGTTCATTTCATGTTCATATTTAATCAAGTGTCATTGAGATTAAGAATCTTGTTTTCAAGAGCAAGATAGACAGCAATAACAATAGAGACCAATAAAATATGACATATATTACAAATTCTAATTTAAACAAAAATGTCACTTTAAAAATAACCCTAGAGCTACAGTATAGAAAACCATAAAATACCTACATTTTGGGATATTTTGGGACATATTTATGTGCACTATTTTGTTATAGATAAATGTCTGTGTGGATGAATAAAAAAATGTAATTAATTTTTTAAATAAAACTTATTTAGGCCAAATAAGAAGCAATAACATAATTTTTTTTTTTTTCATGGCTGATTCTGATTGGTTGTGCATTAATTCCAGATGACCACACATGCATCATCCTCAACACTTTTTTTAAAATGAATCCCTTAAACTCTTGACTGTCCACTTAAATTTCCAAAATACCATTTAAAACGTTTAAATTCAGCAATATAAAAACAAGTATGTATCATCTTTGAAGCCATAATAATACATCTATGCTCTAATGGTTCACTTTCAAACCCACCTGTGCATCGAGGATCCGGACCCCATAGAAGAGCCAATACGACATGGTGAGCAGGAGTGTGAGTGTGGTGAGAAAGGCACGGTACACACACACTCTGGGAAGGCTCGCACGTCCTGGCTTGAGAAACAAGGCCCACATAGCCATCAGGAGGATGAGGAGCTTGAAGGCGATGGAGAGGAAGAGGCCCTCACAGGCTGTGCCACATGCCTGCAGTCTGTCTGGCCACATAAGAGCCGGAAGAAGCAGGAAGGCCAGGGGCGTGGCCAGCACCAGCAGCCCCACACACAAGCCCACAGCCAGGGGAAGATAACGCCGTAAGCCCTGGGTCCGGTCCTGCATTCCCTTCCCCAGTCCAACCACTTCCTCCTGGGAAATACTCAGCTCTGAAGTGCCTGTCACTGCGGTGGTGGTTTCCCCCCAGTTATCATCCTGAGGGAGGAAAGAGAGAATGGACGTGTGTTTAGAGGTGTTAAATTGTCTATGTTCAAGTTACAAAAAGAAAACTATAAACATTTAGTTTTAATCGGAGTTTCCGATTCGTACATCCAGCAGAAAAACAGCTGCCTGCTGCGTCTGGAGACAAGGTGGATGAGAGCTTTGTTTTGGAAAACCAAAACAATGAGCTGAAAGATGCTAAAAGTCTCTGCAGAGCTGAAGGGCACAGATGTAGGAAATAATTCTCTGTATGATATTCTCACCATAGCTGTTTGCTCCATTGAAAATGTGTTAAAATGTTGGCCAGCACAACTTTAAATGTCATATGCGCTGTGAGCACAAACTAAATGATGTTTACCTCTATTGTATTAGGGTGGAGGAGAACATCTCACACACAGACATCTTATAACCTGGGCACAGAAAACCAATACGATCTACACACAACGACACAAGAGAGATATCTGTCTTTAAAATATTTGATCTTATTCATTTCAAAATAGCTGACAAAATAAACAGATCAGAGTGAAATTCATGAGAAAACTGGCAAATCAAATGACAAATATGAACGTGAATGTGACAGAGAACAATGCCTCCATTATCTCAATTCACGGCCGTCTCTGCAGAAGGAATCCTGCATGTGATGCAGCGTGCACGCAGCGCATCCTTCATGCTGCTTAGAGATGTTTGCTTTTCTTGGAGTTTTGCCTTATTATGACAGGCTTTAAAGTCCCACTGAAGTAACATGAGATGACAGGTCGGGGAGATCTGGAACGTTCACGTTGGCAGGAAGATGCCGACACACACACACACACACACACACACACACACACACACACACAGTGAATCACAACAACAAAGGCTGAAGCTTTTCAAGCCCAACAATGCAAATTAAAGTTCTTTTCTAAAATTCTTTTGGAGCCAGCAGGGTCATTTTAAGCATATCGTTCCTAGAACTAGAGACACGGAGCATATATGTTATTGTGTGTATTGTCTGTCATGAATTCAGGTAATTAGCCATTCATTGTTCCCCAAGGAGTGTCCCTGCATTGTATATCTCTCCAACTACAGCCAATCACAGGAGCAGCAGCTGCAGGGAGAGGGAAGAGGGCTAGAAAAAAAGACAAGCTAAACATATAAGCCTTTGTGGCTACACACAAGTGTGCAGACAAACACACCTAAGCACATCAAACAGCCGCAGAAGCCCCAAACTCGAGCCACACGGGCCTGATGAAGCTGGGAAACCAGACAAGCTGTGGGCAACACAGACAGAAGACGGCCATATTCATCCTCACCTGTCTAGAGTCTGTGCACTGTGCCTATTAGGAAGTTAATATAACTCGCGCAGATTACGGGAAGAGAATTTTGCTGCTATTTGTGGAATGCAAAATATGAAATCGACATTGCGTTTTTGCATATTTCCAATCAGGAAATGCAGCATGAATGTGGTGCATAAATATGAATTCTGCCCTCCATTACTGTTCACAGCTAATTAACTCAGCCGCGCTGGAGGAGGGGACGCCAACAGGAGCCAGAAGATGAATGAGCATGAGAAGAGGAGAGAGGGGGAGGCAGTGGGAGAGGGACTGTCACAGTGGTTTAAGGTGTGGGATAGAAGTAAGAAAGGAGGTTGGGGTATGCAGAAGCAGCATTTAGGTATCTGTCTGCCAGACTAATGTGCGAGGCCAGAGGTCAGTAAGTGCAGTGTCAACTCCATTTAGTATCCAGTCTCATTTCTATTCCTCTCACATCTCTCCTCTCCTCTCCCTTTCTTTCTTAAGCCAACTCTTTTAACAGGGTCCCAACCTCTGGAACAGGCTCTGCAAACAATCAACGTCAGTCCACACTTCCGCATTAGAGCAGAACAAGTGGGGATACAGCAACAATATCACATTAGGGCTTGACAGTTCATTCTTAACCGTGGAAACAGCAGTCGACTAAACAATATGTGCTCTTAAGGGCCACTTATTCAAGCGTTCTGGAGCTTTTGACAGCATTTACACAGTGTTCATCTGCACATAAAGTTTGCTCAGTTGTTTCTTGTGGATAGATGTTGAATTATACAGCATGCTAAATGGGCTGAATGTTTATTTTTCTCTCAATTTTTTGTCTGTCCTCTGTTTATCTCACCCAATGAATGTCCTTTAGAGCAGGGGTCCTATGGTACCAGGCCGCACAGAAAGAATAAAATGTTTTTTTTCTTCTGCTGGTAATATTTATTATAAACATTTTTATGTGTATTATATTATATATATTACAATGTAATAATAATATAAATAAAGTGCATAATATAAAATGGAATAATTACATTTACATTACATATGTAATAATTAAATTATATGTTTTGCACTTTATTCTGTGTTTTGTTATACATGCTCCCCCCCTCCCCCGGTCCGTAGAAAAATTGTCTTGCATGAAACCGGTCCGTGGTGCATGGAAGTTTAATAATGTGGATTTTTCAGAATCACAAAATAGTTATTGGACTGTTCTCTCATTGGAATTATTGTTTGTTGTTTTAAAAGCTTGTATTTATGAGCCAATACCAGATCAGTATTGAATACTTGTAATGTTGTCTGACATCAGAAGCAGAAACATATGCAAATGAGAGAAACTAAATCTGGAGTTCATCTGAAACGCAGGAGGGGTGATTATAGAGACTCAGCAGAGAAACCAGACTGTCTGTGTCACTCATCACCAGATGTTAGCTCTGAGGCACAGTTTGAAAGAGGAGGAAGAAGAGTAAATTTAGCTTCTTTTATTTTCCCGTATTTTACAAAAATGTACATGATTGACAGCTGGTTTTCTGTCGTGGGCTTAACTCCGCGCAACAGGGCTTTTTCAAGTAAATCATTTTGACAAGTCACGGTAGGAAAGGCACAGGTGTAAATACTAGAATACACGCTGCCTCACTGTCACACACTGTCTCACTGAGACACTTGGAAAAAGCAGAGCCGTTGTTATTCGTAACAACTGTGCTTCTCCTACGATGACACGGCAGAATGCTGTGAAACAGAAAGATTCAATAAGACATAGAATCTGTTGGGGTAAATTATCCACCCTAATCGTGGATCTTCTAAATCTGCATGCTCAATCTGAACATTTTATTTCACCTTAACAATTTCTCTGCCGAGGCGAATAAATACAGACAAGCTTTCATGATAATGTCTCATCTATTGAGAGAAACAGTATCACTTACCGAGCTAATACACTGGTAAAAGCAGCCATTAGTCTCGGTGGATTAATCCTTAAAGATTAATGCTACACTAATCAGGCCTGATCTCTACATACAGTAAAGCGAGGAGGAAGAGGAAGTCACTGAGAGTGAATGTAACAGCGAAGGGTTACAGAAGGGAGAAAGGACGGGGGGGGGGGGGGGGGGGGGGCGTGACTGCAGCTTGCTTGGCAGTCTTTTCATCTGGCAGAGGGTGAATATGGATTATGCTTAGGCCTGTTCCACCGTCACAAAGCATAACAACACAACAACATACTGATTAACACTGTTGACACACACTCACACATACACACACCAAACAGTCTGCCAACTACTGAACACAATGACTAAGCCCCACTGGTCCAGTTTGAGGTTAAAGGGACATTTACACATTAGTGTGTTTGCAAGCGTATTGTGTCAGTGTGTTTGAGTTAAAATGCCTGGCAGGTTACCTACAATATACTCCATTATTTTTAATTGTGGTGGTTATTTTTAGCATGGCAGCCATTCGTGGGTGTGTGCGTCGATCTATTTTAATGAAAAAGGGCAAAGAAGCGCTGTGTGAAATGCCAAAAACAAGAGTATGTGCTTCTGCCCGTATGCTTTGGTGTTGCTGGAGCTAACATTGTGAATCGAAGCTTCTGCCTTCTGGCACAAAGTCACAGCATCAAGTCTCACAAAGCAGCATGGACAGTCTCAGTAACAGACTTGGCGCTCTCTCTATGACTCACACACACACATAGAGAGAAGCTGTGGTTCAAGACCGTATCCTTATGTCACAGGCATGCGTGTAAACATGGAGGATTATTCATATCAGTTTTCTGTAAAAGTGGCGTTTGGCTGGATGCTAAACTAATCTCAGTCTGTGAGAATGTCTCTCTGCACTGGAGCCTGTGAGTGTTACAGCAGCTCAGCTCCGCCATCGCACACAGCTCATCCAAAAAGGCACTGTCTGGGGTGGACTTTGGTGGTAATGATGGTGCTGCTGCTGCTGTGCTGTTTGGACACATTTATCTGGAGGGCTAATGCAAGACAAAGGCAGATTACCTTACGCTGCGGACAATGGACGTAAGCTTCAAGCTGACAATCACAGTGACATTGTGGAATGTGGCCGGCCAGCCAGAAGGGGATGTTGAGCAAGAGATGGCAAAATAGGTCAGACCTCCACAATTGTCAGAAAGTCTTGGCTGAAGACATGTCATCAAATAATGCTCTCTACTCTGTGGTGCATCTTTAGCTCAGCCACTCCACATAAACACACACCTGTTCTCCTTTTTCTCTTACACACAAACCAACACACACGACGACAAAATGCTCTCTTTTTACTAAAGATCTCAAGTAGGTCAGAGAGCCTGTGAAGGCAGCCCAAGGCAGATTCTCTCTAAAGAGCCACATATATAGAACTCTTGTTACCCGTCCTCAGGTTGTCTTTTTGCTTCTCACTCAGCTTTAACTTTCATTGCAATTTACCCGACGATCTGCATTGAAAGGAATCTTGGGAAATACGCATATTTGCTTTCTTGCTAAGAGTTACATGAGAACATTGACACCAGTGTCACATGAGCCAGGTAGCCCAGCGTAAACACCGGAAACAGCGAGTCTGGCTCTGTCCAAAGCTGAAGAAAAAGGCCTGCTCTCGCCTCTAAATCTGTCTGTGTAATAGCACGAAACACTATATGAAATGTAAGATCAACAAGTGACTGTTTCATGAGGGGTTATGGCGGGTAATCTCATGGTGACAGCAACACTCCAGGAAATCCTGCGAGATTAAAACGAGATATGACCTTTCAATTGGTAGATTTTGGAGGTGCTGGTATCTGGATTTTTCTGCCGTTTGGACAGCGCCAGGCCGGCCCGTTCCCCCTGTTTACAGTCTTTATGTCGAGCTAAACTAACCAAGAGCTGGCTTTAGCTGACAAATCGGTGCAATCGATCTTCTCCTTTAACTCGACCAAGTGTGTTTGTCGAAGTACTTAAAATAATGATCACGATTTGAAAGCATCCTTAATCCCTGCGGCGCTGATTTAGCTAAATACCCATTCTGTGTTTGAGCTGCATGATCACAGCGTTTTGCTTCCCTGTTTCTACTTAAAAACCTATTTTGCTTGCAGAGCTCAGAAAAAAGCTTTATGGAAAGACTGGTACCAATTTGCTTTCAAGGCGATCAGGCATGACAGTTATACCCAGTATCACACACACACACACACACACTGTACCACAACGTTGTCCGTACAAATCCGTCCAGGCCTACGAGAGGGACGCTAATCCTCTGACCTTTTTGATCACCATTGTCACCATTGTGATTATGTGTCAGGCGCTGCGGCAATGGGCAGCCAGCTGCTGCGCGGACGAGTTTATAAGGTCACGTTGCCGAGTTCAAACCCGTAGATGGATTACGAGGCCTTCGGATTTTTTTCTAAAGGAATAACTGACTTCTCTCTAAAACAGAACGCATTCCTTCACAGTCTAGACTTCCAATTGTTGTCGCGTGAACAGGTTTGTGTCTACTTCAGTGGAAAATACCTGGGCGTCATCTCCCTGATCTGCTGCTGGTGTAGGTTCTCCCGGCAGCGGCTCTCCGTTGTGAACGGGGGACTCCTGCGAGGGCGTGTCGGGGGGGTTGATGACGACCGACCTCTCGGAGCGAACGCTGTCCTTACTGCTCGCCTTGTGGCGCTCACGGCTTCGATCGCTGGAGTTGAACAAACGCACGATGAACATGAAGAAGAGAGAACAAGAGGAATATAGACACATGGATCAGAAACATATATGTGCTCATATAGTTATGATTGATGAATATGGAGAATGTACGTCACGTGTCAAATATCTGCCCATAAATGTTTTATTGATCGATTTGTCGATTGACAGAAAATTAATGGGCAACAACTGTAATAATCTTTTTATCATTTAAAAACATTTTTCTCTGGTTCCAGCTTCTCAAAATGTGCTTCACATGGCTTTTTTATTTGTCTTTTATGATAGTAAACTAATTATCTTTGTTTGTTTTTTTTAAAGATAATAATAATAATTTAAAGAGAGAGGGGACGACGGCTCATACCACTGCGGTAAGGACTCGCACTGGGCGTCCCGTATCTTTATCTTTATCTTTATCTTTATCTTTATCTTTATCTTTATCAAGACCTCTGAAGATTAAATCGTGGACACTAAGGAACTTGTAATTGCCATTTAAAAAAATCATTTTCTGACACTTTCAAGTCCAAATGTTTAATTGACACATCGGGACAACAACAGGCAGATTATTCATTGATGAAAATAATTGCTAGTTCCAGCCCTACTTGGCAAAGAGCTGGTGCACAGGGAGGGACATTAATATTGAGGAGCGGATATGACGGGAATCAAATGATTCTCTCATTTGCAGGATGGACAAGTGAATCACTGAAATAGGTTAGAGCCACTCAGCTGTGACGAGTCTAATCCACAGACTCTGTCTGCCTCGATCTCTAGTTTGTTCTCTCTTCTGTCTCTCTCGTCTCATTTATTTAGACCAACACGTGACCCTCTTAAACTGAAGACAAACACAATGAGCACTGAAGCCATTACATGAAACACCACAGAAAAAAGGAGCCGCGAGAAATGCAGCGGGTGATCTAGCAGAAATCCAAGTCACGGGGAGGGAGAGATAGAAAGACACAGGAGCAGACAGTCAGATGGGAAGGCGTGCAGACAGGAAACATACCCATGTCGGTTTGATCTCCCCGAGCGGCTGGAGTGATACGAGTAGCCCGAGTGGGTCGACTCCGTGTCCATTCCAACGCAGTTCAGAGCCCGCAATTGGCCAGGGGGATGAGGAGAGATTCGTCGTGTGGCAGCGAGGGTAAGTTGGCAGCAGCACTCAGGAGGAGGAACGGGTTGCTATAGAGACGGGCCTCAGAAATCCACGGCGACTGACAACTACCCCAGAGAGCTGCTTCAGTAGCACCATTGACCTGAGAGATGGAGAGAGAGAGTGCATCACAACGTGTAATGCATAACAGATAATGCACTATAGATATTAGCCGGGCAACATTTCTGCACGTTGTGCTGATTATAACTTAATGTATTTTAAATGAGAGCAGAACGAACAGTAAGCAAAATGTTAGAGTATGTGACTGGAAGGGCAGGTACATAAATAAGGTCAGCAAGATTTATTCCTGTATCTCTTTTAAATGTGTTTTCCTGTCTCTAATTGATGGATAATCTTAAGAGTCTATTATTAACTTGGCAAAACTGCATCGTTGTGCTCTGGTACTCTAATTATTTACAAGACAAACTTTATTTGGAAACACTGCCTTAAAACTAGGTATTAAAACACCACATTCATAACATGTTACATGCAGAATGTAACCTTATTTAAACTTAAGCTCTCTCCTTCATGCCTCTGAAGTTAATTAACTGTGTGTTTTTAATTTTTTATGACTGTGTCTTTATGATGCCATTTGTCCAGGTCTCTCTCTTGTAAAATAAATAATGCGTCTCAGGAGACTTCCTGGTTAAATATAGATTAAATATACAACTACATCATAATCCTACAGAGCTTCAGGGAGAAAATGGAGGCCAGTGCAGTTACAACTAGCACTATTAGAATATACATATGATAGGAAATGTGTTTCAAAGTGTCATATTTGAAACAATAATGAGAGCAGAAGACATGTAATCATGGCATCTTGTGAAAGTGCTATCAAGTCAAAATAAATAAATAAATACTGCAATCTATAGCTGTGCAATATGACGAAATATATTGTCAAAACGACATAAAAATGTCTATTGTATATATTTTTCTATATTTTTTCTATGGAGATATAGACTAGGACTTTTTTTTCTCTCTAATTTCAGTTAAAACTGTTACGTTCATGTTGCACACAAGCTCTTAAAATGTGTAAATACTCAGTACTTTTATATTTTAATATATAATTCACACAGTTTTATGTTCTCCATTGTGTCACTCCTGTCATTACGAGGCTGGACAGACTCACTTCCTGGAGCCTAATATATTCTGGGTGATGCATAAGGACGTCTCAGGGCTTCACCGTGCGTGACCATTCATTTAGACCTCAATCTACTCTCTGCTGTTGTCCTGACAACCACCTGCCAATCACCATCCCCAGCCCAGTCTCATTTTAGTAACCGGGATTATTCTCCCTCCCTTCATTTAGGGGCTATTTGTTATGTCTGCAGCCAATGGTGCATGTAAACAGTAAAACAGCCAATTCAGCATATTAGGATGTGAATGCACGCGGCTGCATGCCGATCATGCTGTTAAATTTATGGTCAGAAGGAGACACTGCAATGTAGCTGATTTTCATTAAGATTATACAGATGGGGTTGAATGTTTTTCTCTCTTTCAATTACCCATCATGGGAAACGTGGACGGTGAATATGAGACACCGCAGATTTTCCATTCAGGATTGTCAAACAATGCATATGAATGATGTAAGAACATCCCCAGTGGCTGCGTGACTT
Organism: Bovichtus variegatus; assembly: GCA_943593645.1. Taxonomy (NCBI): domain Eukaryota; kingdom Metazoa; phylum Chordata; class Actinopteri; order Perciformes; family Bovichtidae; genus Bovichtus; species Bovichtus variegatus. Next base: position 1,383,602 of record CALSCE010009132.1, read on the forward strand.
GTGTCAGACAAAAGATAGATTTGTAAATGACATTTCCTTGACAAAATGCACCGTTTCACAGAATTAATATAACATCAGTATCCACTGACACAGCCACTCGTGATATTGAAAGCAGGGGACCATATGCTGAACATGGCACAGCTGCATATATATTCAGCACTTCAATAAATATTGCGCTTGAACATACCACTCACAGCATCGACGCTGGTGTCTCAGCATCAATTTTTAAACACAAACCAGAGTTTTTTGACAGAGGAGAGTCACATCTCTCATCTCTAACCCACATCTGGAGCGTCCGCTGTTGCCTTAGCAACACTGGAGGCAGGAGGCCCCATCTAGCAGCGATAATCAATCACCCCTGCTGAGAGTAAATTTGTGTTATGCGTTTGTGTGTATGAGAGAGTGAAGGTGGTGGTTGAAGGTGGGGGTGGCACGGTGAGAGGGCACAAAGAGCAAACAATGGCTTCTCATCACACCCAGCGCCCGCATGGTTAAATGAATGAGCCAATGATTTGAATAAAAGCTGTTAACCCCCTGAGTGCTGATCTCTGAGCGCGTGGCAGCGGTATGTGGGCCAAGATGATTCCACTGGGAAGCCACTCATCCACGAGGCGAGCATGAAGAGGCATAGTGAACCAGGCCATGTGGAAAATCGCAGCCAGGGGGTAAAGAAAACTATCAGTTACAAACCAACGGATAACTATGAATAAAGCATAACAAGGTGCATCAGAGACGAGCGGCTGCATGCTTCTTCTCAGTCCATCCATGCAAAAGAAAATTCAGTAGCCCTGTGTGAGGAACCCTGTGTGGAAAATGGATTCTCTAGTGAGCCGTTGGTGCTTCGCTGCAGACCGTTCTGGTTGGCTGCACCGAGAAGGGATTCACGAGGGCATAAAGTGACACTAATGTAAAACAAACACTCATTAACGTGTTTGTTTAGTGGATGGAGGCTGTTGCACAGTGGGAGCTACTGTAAGGCTCAGGGGTACAGACACATGTGGTATCATGGACTCATTGCATCGTCAGCTAAAACATCTGATAGGTCAGGTTCTTTGCAGCATTTTTCTCCGCCGATCCAACACATGAATTAATAATAACAAGTGAGAACGTGGGGTTTTAGTCGAATCTCCTTGGCTGCAAAGATTTTGGCCTGGGCAGAGAAAGAGAGGTGTGGAATTTGATATTCCATTAAAGTGCCCGATGCAGGCTTGGCACCCTAAATGGCACAGATCAGCCTCGTAGCTCATCTCGAGCACATGCTGAGGCCTGGTTACCATGGCATCTGTGCCCTCCCTCACACCCATTAGCCCTCGTATCTTCCTTCCTTCATGCCCTGCCCTGATGGCATTATGCCATAATCTGCCAGATGCAGCAGCTGGCAGTCTGTTGTGTTAGTTTATTTCCTCTATCGTTTGTTTCACAATGTCAAAGCAATCTACAAAAATTGCATCAAAACCCCGTCTACAACATTTTCTCTATGAACTGATGAACTGGTTGGTCTGTGCAGTGTCATTTATACTGACACCGTTTTTTATAGCCCAATGTGACCACAAATCACCAGTTGTGTCCAACCAACAGTTCAAATGCCAACAGTATTCAATGTAGTATCACAGGAGACACAGTCACACCTGAGGAACCTTTCCCGACCGAGAAACAGGGAAATTGTTGGCTTTTTTACTAAATACATGGCACAAACTATTCACCGATTATCAAAATGAAATCTCTGAAATTGGCACATAGAACATAACCAGACATAGGGCAAGACTCTTTGAAATCAAACAATGGGTGACACAGTGTGTGCCAGTGTTATTCATAGTGATAACAATCTCAAATCCCTGCATGGACTTCAGATAACCCAGCGGAACAGCTGCTGATTAACGGCATTATAACATCGCTGTTAACTGACTGAAATCACACTAATGGAGCCAAAGACATAGGGACATGAAACTCCCATGGAAATGATTCACCACCGGGATATATGATGTCATTTTCCTGTGTGTTTTCCCTTCATTGTTTGCTCTGACATTTGATTCTTGCCGCAAAGGTATTTGTCAAATATGTGCAGAGAGCAAACCTTTGACCTTTGAGTGACTGGAGACAGTCTCAGCCACACACACACACACACACACACACACACACACACACACACACACACAGTAAAAGGAGAAAGTTAAGACCTGACACAGTTCTCTGGAATGCAAACTTGCCCCCCCCCCGATCCGCTCATGTGGATAAAAGTACAGTAGAGGGAGAGGGAGAGAAGTGGAGAGAGAGATAACTCAGGACATTCCTACTTTAAGAGCAGGGCTTTTATGCCTGTCAATACACTGCTGTACACTACTCTACAATGCATCATGCATTGCAGTGTGCATCCAGGCTTTGCAGGATCCTAATGCTCCTCAGTAGCCTTAAAGTAGCTGAAAGGTAGCTCCACTTCTCATTACACTTGTGGCACTCTGCCCTGCCAGCCAGAAGGGAAAAAAAACATGGTTTAAAAGAGAAACATGACAAAAGCAGTGCTGACATCACTTTCTTTTGATCATTCATGGCAAGAATGGCTTCCATTATGCCAGTGGGTCATCTATCCAAGGGGTTCCCATACCTCACGGTGTCCTTAAACCTCTCTGCACAGGCCCTATCAGCACTAATCAATAATGAATGTCTGTAGGTGCTGCACAGTTTCACTGCAGCTTTGTGACTCTGAGATAGTGAGGAAGGCAGCACCGACGGGGTCAGACGATGCACGTGAAGCGGCTTCAGTCATAGTAACACCTCATCCAGCTGTGCACAGTGTGCTCTCCAGACAGCTGCTGCCGATGGCGACACACCATCACCCTGCAGCGGCAGTTTGCATCTAAAACGCCCTTTATTTTATAGGCTCGCTCCAGGGTCTGAGGGGAAGCTGGGGATGTGATGTTACTTCTCTGTTACACAGCTGCAGTTTCGGTTACAATAGATCTGGTTTCAGGCACATCTTGAACACCATTAACCACAGTAGGTTATCACCTCTAATTACGCATGCATTATTCTGGGTTCTGTCCATTTATCTACACATAAGGCACTGGGGACGTGTCGAAAATAAAAATCTACAAGGTTACCTCCACATAAATATGGGCTCGGAAGACTAAAGGCTACATCTGTCTGATGAGAAGGAGACCATTTTTTTCCACGACGGCAGCATTGAACTTCATCAGTAATTCCTGCGAGAGATTGTGTCTCAGGCGAGGATCTACCCGGTGTAACAAACGCATCATCACCACAATTCCTTTCATTTACCTACCTTTCTTTTCTCAGATGTGTGTCATATTCCTCTGCGTCTGAATGTGCCGCGCTGCTGCTGCTGAGGCGCGTCTGTACTGACAGGGGCAGCTCCCTCATACGAGTCTGGCCATTGTGGTTAGCAGCACCGGAGAGAGGCAGCATGGAGGTACAATTCACTTCAAGTGCACTCAAATGAGTGTTTTCAGCTGTAGCCCGCAAGAGGTCGTCCTACACGACAGATTTCGACCTGCGATTTGCAGGAAGTTCGTCGTATTTTCTCTGTGCATCAAAGTTTAAAATCACTCTGCATTCAAATATGTGTTGAGCTTATTTTACTTCTCTTGCATGTGCGAGTTTCACTGTGCAGAGACTGACATGAGACTCTAAGTGACACTCAGTTTGGAGGTCAGTGTGGTCCAATATTTTTAACTTAGTGTGATGAGGTAACTTGAAACGTACAGTGCACACACACTGAGAATAGATTTTTCAGTGAAGTAGGAAACATATTGTGTCCTGCAGCTTGTAAGTAGTTATTTTATCTTTTCTTGTCAATCAAAAACAAACAATAAGACAAATTATTATTTAAAGCAGAATGTTTTTTCCTGTCTCTTAAAACAAGCCTGGAGTGGATCCTTTAAGCTTATAAATAATATAATCAGATGAAGACAAATAGTCCAGAAGCTTTTTTTTTAGTGATCCTAACTGAAATATTATCAAGTCATTAAATCATTAAAACAACTATTGAGAACCTCCCAGGATGGGTTACCAGCCAGGAATGTGTGGTATTTGTACTTTTCTACTACAGCACAGTATCTGCTGACGTGATAACAGATTTAAGGTGGGTCCTGTTTCTTGAAAAGAGACCCCAGGGTTAACAGGGGACAACGATATTCCAGCAGTGCACTTTAGTCAGAGACACATGGAGACACTTCAGGGGCAAGACTTGCACCTCTGGACTTTGGGAGGCAGGGAATGGAGGTTCCTAAATTTGCCCCTAATTTCTTGGATAAATTGGCTAATTTAGGACACTCCATCTCTAGCCAGGCGACGGAGAACGTGTAAGGAAAAAGGGCATTTTTTCACTATTATGAAAATGGTCCCATTTGCACAAGGAAAAAAGAAGTCAAAGTGGTCCGTAGTGGTAACAGGTGGCATGATGGGGTTGGTTGTAAAAGAACTTCATTAAATGTTCAATAGATGTTTGCTACATTATAGTTGCTGCATCAAGTGCAAAAAAAAAATCAACATTAATATCAGTGATACACAATTTAGCAGGTCTGAGTGTTTATTCTTGACCTTGAAAACAGAAGAAAAAGAAATCACCTCGTGGTCGCGTTAGAAGCTGTTAGAGAGCGTTTTTAAACATAACATTTCAACTGAGTAAACTCCACCTGCTGATGAATCTCATGTGATGCGATCGAAAGTTCCAGAACAGCGACTTAATGCAAATACAGCAATGTTTTCAAAGGCTGAAGGCACAAAAAACAACAACAACACCTGGCTGTAACCTTGAAGATCACCTGAGCAGCAATAACCCCCTCTCTACCAGAACCTGCCTGGGGTGGTGATAAAACAAAACCCTTGAGTGACCCATTAAATATATAATAAATATTCTCACAGCTGAAACACCAGGCGAGAAATCGAGCAATGACCATCCCATAATGCATGCAGGCATATTAGTGGTACAGATTCACATGCCCCTACAATTGGCTCAAATACATTCTAGGAAAATCCTTTTTAAACACCAAAAAATGTGCCATTAAAAAAATATACCTATAATATATATGGACTTTTTACAGTTAAATGTCCCTATATGAGGCTCCATCAGAGGGCAGTGTTGCTCCTTCCACATTAGTGTGTGACAGAGCTATATGCAGACTTAAATAACCTTCAGTTCTTGTCTAGTTTTGGTATTTGACCCACATTGGCTAAACCTATACGGAATATAAATAACATTCTATGTATGGCCTTAACAACTTTCCATGCCCCATTTATCTTAAAGTCTGGTGTTAAGGTTGGCCTCTCTCCCTCTTCTCCCCAACATACCTATTGTATCCAGTGTGTAGCCCGAGTGTGTAGTGTGTGTAATGTGTAGACAAAAGGCTGTCACTCTTGCTGCTGGAGTGGACATGAACAATACCACGAGCCCCTTGGGCCACATTACACCGCAGAGACTCGCATAAAGGGGACGAGAGAGGGAGCGCAGACAGCTTCTGACTAATGGAGAGAGAAATCAAAGGGACACGCAGGAGTTCGTATTCACTGACTGATCTCATACGAAAAATATAAAAGCCATCTTTTGGTAATGTGCAAAGCCGGGGCAGTATGTCAAAACACTGAGAAACAACTCAAACATTTCAATGTGACCATAAATGATTTATATTCCCATTTGACTAATTGAAGTGACAAACAAGGCCATGACGCTACTGATGTACGCAAACATTTAACAGCCTCAGAGAAAATCATTTCTGAATATGGTGGTGCGACTGTTGTGCTTGGATATTTTGAGCGAAAGTTACCAACATTATTTATCAAAATCTTAATTAAATCATGTTGGCATTAATCCCAAAACGCTGAACCAAAACGTTCTACCGCTTTCTAACTTTTAAAATAGAAATCCCTAACATTGTTATGAAAAATAGAGACTTTGACTGCAGGCTGCTACACATACATACCTAACATAACATAAACAGTGTCAGAAGATATTCTAAAATGTCTATTTGGATCACACTTGCTGACACTTTCACATATAAGTTAGTCACTGCTAAATAGAATTAGAGTGAGCACCATATGTTTCTTTTGTATATGAATCATTTGTATGAATATGCATTTGTGCGTGTCCCCAGAGAGGAGGCAGATGGGTGGATGTAATATGGTTGTTTTGCTTCATCTGGAGAAACACCTGATCCATCCAGAGGGACAGACACACAAATACCTCGCCCGTGTGTTAGAGGAGCAGCTTGTGTGGTAGCTTCCCTTAAGGCTTAATAAAATAAATAAATACATCTCAAATAGTTTCAAAAAAGCTTCCAGAAGACACCTTATAAGATTATATCTAATAAGGCCCATAACTCAGATTTTACTTCCTGGGTTCAGAGATAATGTAAGATAACTGGGATCAAAACAAACAGGTTTTCTGAATTTTTTTTTTTAGCTGTCACGGTTTTATTTTCAACACATGGATTTCATGTCAACTGCAAAATAATCTCAAAAGTGCAACACAAGTCTAGTGGACAGTTTCTTTGTGTAATTGAAATAAATATATTTACAAATTGGTGCAAACAGGAAACAAAATGTCACACGACTAAAGACAAGGCGACACATTTAAGGTCAAGCACAGCAGTGTTTCAGTATCTTGGCTACACACATATAATATACAGCATCTTTAAAAATGTTTGCATTATTTTCATCCTTTTGATGACAGTAAGCATGTAGTCCTTCAACTGTTTCCCCTGATGAAAAAACAATGTGATATTCCCATAATAATGTCATTAATATACCCTTATAGCCCCACATGCAAAGTAGCATTCCTCAAAACCTCTGGTATCAATATCCTCAATCGTAGCGTTCAGGAATCATTCGGCCGTCGTGGCTACACACATCATCCTGCGTCGTAGTCCACCCTGCCTAAACATCCAGCACGTGGTTGAGGTAGGAGATGTAACAAATTGCGAGTCGCAGGATCTCAATCTTGGATAACTTCTTGTCTGGTGGGAGCGTTGGGAGCAGTTTTCTCAGCTCTGCAAAGGCCCCGTTGAAGGCCACGACGCGGACCCGCTCTCTGGTGGCGTGCGCGCATCGGTATTTAGCTGTCGCGCGCCTCCTCCGCCTCTTCTCCTCCCTGCTGAGAGCGGGCACGTGCACGGAGCGGGCCTTGCCATCTCCATGCTCGGGTTCGGCTGCCATGGACCTACACTGCACATTGAAAGAGTCCGTGTCCGTTTGTCCCCAATGCAGGTCGGACTCGGGCTGGTCAGGACTGAGCATCATGGTTCTGACCTCAGACTGGAAAGATCCTGAAGAAAATGCTACAAGTCAGTAAAAAATACATGACTAATGGCCAATAATTTGGACAAATGAATTAATCCATATTAGGCAAGAGGAATTTCTTATCACGACAACCAATGTGCTCTAGATTAATGTAATAATAATAATAATAAGTAGTGTAAATAAGTGGTGGAGAGTAACTAAGTACTTTACTTTGAGGTACTTGAACTTTGCTTCAGTATTTCCTTTTTCTGTTACTTTATACTTCTACAATTCAAAAGAAAATATTACACTTTACTACATTTATTTACATTTATTTGATAACTTAAGTTATTTTCCAGATTCAAATCAATTATTCGAACTGTAATCAATATACATTACCAGCACAAGGTAATATAAAATATATATAAATAAATTAGCCACATATTTACCAGCTTCAATATTAAAGTGATGTACACATTAATGCACCAATAATCATAATAATTGAATTATTTTATTCATTATATTATTATGGAATGGGCTATTCTGCTAAACGAGTACTTTTACTTTGGGTACTACAAGTAGCCTACTATAAGTAAGTATTTTGAAGCTAATACGTTTGTACTTTCACTTCAGTAAAATGTTAATTGCATGACTTTTACTTGTCACAGAGTATTTTTGCACAAAAGTTATTACTTTTTGAGAACTTCTTCCTCCACTAGAAATAGAAAAAAACCTCCATCTGCTTTTAGTAGTTGTATGCCATTATGATAACTGTCTGATAGTGTTCATTACATCTTTGGTTGGAGCTCTTTTGAATACAGATTTATCTAAAGCATTAAATTGTAAAAGTCTAAAGATCAGGGGAAGAGGAGCCTGAAAGAAAGAGACTTGTGCTGCCACCTGGTGGCGGAGCTACACATTTACTGCTCGCAGAGAGAGACGCTGTCCGAGGTCCTGAAACTGTATCGAGACTACAAAAACAAATGCGATTTATCTAGACAGATAGTGGAATAAGGATGATTTAAAATACATTCTCAAGACAATTGAAGAATCGAATCGATCTACACTAGAAATGGATGTAATTGTAACACTTTTTTTTTGTGGCATTTTCCCAATTGGTTCAGGAAAAATACATTTTTCACAAGACATTTCCAACTCTTCTGTCTTCTTTTCTGTTATGAACTTCTTATTTAGCAGATGAGCAGCCTCTTTCGAAAGAGCAGGAGAAGCTTGAAGGCTATGATGTATTTAATATATCTTTTTTGTGTTTGAATTTTATTAGGTTTCTAGTGTAAATGCTTGCTTTTTAAGTTGTAAATATGTTATGCTTGCAACCAGCTCAGCCTATATAAAGAAAATCCCAAGCATCTGAAACTGCCCCGCAGAGCAAAGATTAGTTAGGATACCTGCAGGATAAGTAAACACCATTAGATTTAACTTACCTTGCGCATTCAAATCACAGTCTTCTGAATCTCACATATTAAAGCTGCATCCCGTCTTAAATACCCAGTCAGTGCAGGTACCAGCACGTAAAGTTATCTCCATGCTGTCGTGGTTTTTAAGTAGTTGAGTTTAATTAAAGTGGTGAACGCAGGACGTGGGTGAAAAAGCTCTGCAGTCCCTCCCGTCCTCCTCCCTATCCGTCATGCTTTCAGGTGCACATCACATCCTCCAGTAGGGGACCGTCTGGCTTGTTTCTCTGCCTGTTTCTCCCACCCAAACTCGCCTGGTCGTGTGCAAGGTAACACACCCCTATCTCCTCATAAATCTGGAGCTGAGTGACGACACGCACATCGGGATAATGAGTGTTTGTTGTTAAACCTCCACCCGGCTTTCACTTCAATTCCCAGCAGATAAAACCACCTACGTGTGCGCAAAGCAGTTAGTTTGAGATGCAGACATTTCCTTATAAAGGTTACAACCCAGTGAACCCATTAGCAGCCTTGTTGTCGATTAACGTAAATTGATTATAGTCTACTTAGGCTTGAAACTACTTCCAATGACGCCACATCTTCCTAGTTCTTGTTAGTAAAAGGTCAAGTGAGCACCTGTGTCTAAATAAAAAGAAAATCTAGTGAAATGTGTGTTGCAGTCTCATCGGCAAAACAAAATTTGCCTCCACCTTTAACACGTACAGCGTAGAGACGGGAACAGAATCCTTTGTCTGAAGAGAGATTGGCTCATCTGTGTAAAGCCTGAGGTGGTGATGGGAGTTTTAAACGACCCACGAGGATAGCTGGGAATCTATAAACCACAGGGCACAACATTCGGTTTGGTGCTAAACTGTTCATTTCACCGGAGCACGTGCTTTGCCATTTGCAGCGCGTTAATGAGCCCAGTGCTGATGGAGGGACAGGGTTAGGAGGAGGAGGGTGAGGGGCTTTAACACAACATACGTGTGGTATCTACAGAAGGATAGAGCCTGGTGTTGTGGTTCAGTTTGCTGTGGTATTGGGGTTCTGCCATGTTAGCTGTGACCTGCTCATCTCTTAGAGGGAAATGTCAGTGCTAATCATTACTAACATAATCATTGTGAGTAAAGCACCAAAGGGTCTCCACCTCAGTGCCGATGGTGGAAAACATTTCCTCAGACACTGTCAGAGACGGCACAGTAAACGCTGGGTGGGGATCATGTGCGGTTCTTGACGAGGCTAACATCGTTATCATTCTCTCCAGGATGTGACCCCTTTCGTGTCTCGTTGATCGGGAAACGTCTGTCTGTCTGGAAACGCTGCTCATCACAGGAACTGATACACGTCATGTAACGATTAACGTTTAAGTAACGTTAGTGCTTGCACATGCTTCTCAGCGAGGATCGTATTGAGTTTTGAAGTCCATCCTTTATTTTGCATTTCCTCAGTCTGGTTAGACTTAATGCATCAATGCATGTGATGATATAAATAATTATGTTATGAGTTCTTTAAACAGATATATTTGCCATAATTAATGATGATCAATTCTGCCTTTTTCTGTCCTTTTTCTTCAAACGCTGTAAATAATTATTGAGAAATCTGGCACACAGCTACACTTATTATGAGATCTGAAAATATCCCTTTTTTGTCCATCAAAATATTTAACAGTTAAAGCATTTTCTGCATAAATTATAATAATGTACATCATAAAGATAATTAATATTCATTGCCATCTAATAATCAATCCTGGAGAGGCTGATGATGGACAGCTCTTGGTGCTGAAATGAAATCCAGATGCACAAATTATTAATAAAAATAAAAAACTAGACGAATCAAACTTCATTCAAAGTAAATAATACTATAAGGTTTTAACTCACATCATTTGACTGAATCTTCCTTCTTCTTTGTGTTAACATTATAGCAATGTAAATAAGTCAATCTTGGGCATTTGCTTTTTATTCAATATTGATAATTGTGTACTGTCTCTAATTCATGCAAACAATGTATGAAATAATCATTGTCAAGATTTTAAAAAATTCTTAAAGAAGCAGCGAAGAAAATACTGCAGCTTGGCATCAACACATCAGGGAAAGATATTCACATATTAGTCTGTTTATTCCTCTCTGAAAGTCCTGTTTTATTCATTCTCACATTCGCTTTGACTGCTTGATCTTCTCAGTATCACGACAGGTCTAATGAACACATAAGTCCATATGATGCCTGATGCCTCCACATCTGTTAGAAACGTAACTCGATAGGTCAGACGCAGGATAAGCTCAGACACCTGGCCAAGACTAATGATGCCACGGAGATTTAAAACCCCACCCAGACATTTTTAATTAACTTTATTTCCAAATGCTTTAAGAATATTCTAATCAGATAAACAAAAAGGTCCCGTGTCAACTCACAAAACAACCATTTCAGTTGAAACCCTTGTGAACAAATCATAGGAGGACTTTCAGGTTCTGTGTCTCTCCGGTGTCCCCTCCTCCCTCCTCTCTTACACTAACTCTCCTGGTTTAATAACTCCACCTCTGTCTCAGTCTGGACACCATCTGTTTAAAGGTCAAAGCCACAAACCTCATATTTTCATCTCCTCCTCCTCCTCGTCTGCTCATGCATGCACATGTGTTACTGAACGTGCATGCGCGACATTTGTGCCAAAAGTTTTAGTCCAACTCTCTGTGTTTTCCTCACTTCCTCTTAGTTTCTAACACATTCACTGTCTGTCATGTCCATTTGCCAGTTTCCATAACCATTAGGTGCAACTAAAATCACACGCTGTAAATGCAAATGAGCTGGAGTAGTTTAATCATAATTTGGTCCCTGCTTCCCCCCTCCCTCAGCTCTCCTCTCTGTCTGCTTACCATCTGCTGTCATATATTGTTTCTGCTGATGAAGAGTCAGATGACATCTAATCGATCAGCTTTGTCACCATGGCGACATTAGGAGGAAGAGGGGATTAGAGGAGGGGAACAGAGGTGAGACATTACTGCACTTCTGCTGCATTTCTCAAGATTCTGGCACAACTTCCAAAAGCACTTTATTTTTTTTTTTCTAATTCATTACTGAAGGACGAGGAGACAGATCAGACAATAATGTAATGCCATTCATCACAAATTGCAATTAGATGAATACTGCATTTGTTGAGATTAAAAATGAACAGGAATTGACTGATTGTGTCAGTGGGGGAACAAACATAATCATTGTTGATTATTTTGGCGATTAATCAAAAACAAAACAATGATTAACACTTTCAAATAAAAGAAGAAAATATTTTTTTTAAAATGCACATCATCAGTTCACAGAGACCAAGAGCAAAATTGCTTGTTTTGTCAAATGAATGATCGATAAATAATGATACAAACAAACATCAACATCATATTTGAATCGCTGGAAAATTGAATTTTAATCACGTGTGCTTGATGCATTAGTATAATAGTTAACATATAGTATATTAAAGCTCTTAAAGTGCTGAAACTACACAAAAACTACAGTGAGACCATTTAAAATGAAAGACTATGAAAATTTGAAAAACTAAAAAAGAGAAAAAATGAGAAGAAGGGAAGCCACAAAATCATGTCAACAAATTCACATTATTTATCTCAACTTCGTCAATGTCAATTCTGCTGTTTCCTTTTCTGTCTTTGTTGCAGAAGCGCCGTGTGTCTCTCTTTATGATCATCTGTTGCTAGGAAACCCTCAGTCACAGCTGTCAGCGACAACAGACCCTGATTGTCACTTTGAACTGAGGTCAATTTATTGGTCTGATATAAGAACAGAGTGAAACTTATTAAGACACCTAGTCACGAGTTAGTCAGATGCAATATGTCTTTTGAGATCTCAGAACTAACTTTTCAGTCTTAGTCACGATTTCATTGAATCTAATCCAATGAAATTGTCTCCTCGTCTTCTGTGTATTGACAACATAACAAACAACCTGTCCAGCTACCTTAACACGTTTTTATACAATTTAACTTCCAATCTGTTACTTAGTTCTGTTAGGTTTTCAGGCCTGGGCACAACATTCCCTGTATTCACTGTAAAGCACGAGAAAGCGCTTCCCACAGGAGCACGCTGAGGCAGTAAACAAAACATTTACCAAATATAATTGAATGAAGAAAAGCTTAAATGAAAAAGCAGAGTAGATTTGTTGCACACCTGAGAATAACACAGGGGAATGTCTGAATGAGGTTTTATGTGAGTTAAAGTGTGAGTGTTTTCTACTTTAGCCAATCCAGTAAGAAAAGACATTAAAGAAGACACCTGTTTCTAACTGCTCAGGGGAAGTTAATGGACACTGGAGGGACGTAAGACATGTTAAATATAGAGACTTTCACTCAGAAGCAGCGACTCTTAGCTCAGTACAAGCCTGTGCTGTAACATTAAATAAATATGCACAAGGTTTGTCTGTCATCCACTCTATTAACAATGTAACTCGGTGTTTTGCTGCTATGCTGTCACAGTTCAGTGAACATCACTTCATCGTGTTGCCTTCAGGGGCTTTGGCTCAGGAAACCCTACTTGGCTGACAAAATATAATAAGTGACTTATTATCCCTGTGAGGACAGAAGAGAAGAAAAGGTGAGTGTAGACTGAGATTATGTTGCATTGACTGGTCTATTGAAGTGTAGCATTAGTAAAGCATAGCATATATATATTAAAGGCCTTAAAGTAGTCACACTTTTCCACCCATTTCCTTGAATTAGATTCAAGAAAATGAAAATGAAAGGGTTGTGTACGAGCAGGATCAGATGCTTTTTGATTCATTAAGCACCAAAGGTAAAGTGGCCTCTTATTTATTTATGTTCACCAGTTCTCTTAAGTCCTCTGTGTCTGACCTTTATCAGAAAAGTCAGAGGAGTTTAAAGAGCATGAATAAGACCACTTTTAAGGTGATGTTAAAGCTACCTACGATTAAATGTGGGAATGATTAAATACATGCAAAGTTACTTTTATGCATGAGGGACAGTCGTCTGTCACAAAAGCTGAAGTTACAGCAACATCTTCTGTCTGTGTGTGTGTGTGTGTGATCCAATTACACTCCAGCCATTGTATCAAACTCTAAACTTTGAGTGAACATCCAACAGTGTTAAAGGCATGAGAAATGTTGATGCAACATGCTCACTGATGTATGCTGCCCTCTAGTGGACGAGCAGAGACTATAAAACTCTATAGCTGCAGCAAAGTGTTTCCATGTTATGTCCTGTAACATAATCTCAGTCCCACACAATATAACTTGTCCAGTGCCGATGATAAATTCACTATCAACTGTTGTCAAGAGGTGAGTAAAAGTGGAGTTTCATGTGACATGTCTGGGCTTAAATTCATTCCAGGGCTGGTGTGAACTTTGAACACAGGGTCGGGGATAGTGACCTGTTTTTGTCATTTGTTCTTCTGATAAAATCAGATTATTTCTGTGTGTTTGATCACTGGGTTAGAATAGTGAAACAGGAGAGGAAAGGTCTGGTTTAACAAATACTTTGAAGATATTTAGGAGGCCTCTGCAAGACCTACACTTCCTGTAGTTGAAACAACTTGAATGACATTTAATTTGTAACCCTGTCAGGCAGCAGTGCTGAGAGCGTGCCAGAAGTATCACAGTAAATCCTGGAGCTCTGTTTACTTATGGTCTTTCGAGTGATTAGATCAGTGGCATTAATCTGTTAAAGGTTGCAGTTTGCATGCTTTACATTTATTCTGTTCTGCCAGTATACAGCCACAATTCACGACTCACCATCTGGATGGCTATTACTCACTTTGGTCCTTAGCTCCTCAAGCTTTGACAGATAGTCACAAACTGTGATTAAACCATAAACGGCATCAAATCAATCTCTTCGCTAGAAGAGAAACTGGGTAGTGTCACCATCTAGTGGTGAAAGGTAGGAGGAGGAGTTCTGTATAGAAGGAAAATGGATGAATGGGACAACGAGCTCCTGGGCACACGTGCAAAAAAAGGCCTTCGGCATCAACTACATCATCGTCTACATCATCATCTTGCCTCTTTTCAGTGATATTTTGCAGGTTAACTGCACTCTGCACCTCAACTTATACTCTGTTTATGCTGAAGATGGAGAGTACAAAGTGCAGTGACACCCCTTCCCACAAGTATGATACAAGAAACTGTAGGATATTATAGACACTTTTGTAAAAGAATCATGGAAGGAAACTTGTTATGCAGGTCGTAGCTTTTGGTTCAGTTGTCATTTCTGCTGCAAACCATATTGCAATGCCTTTCCTAGTTTTAATGTAGGTCTCCTGCAGCCCATTTTGCACTGTGCAAGTTGTAGAATAAAATGAACAAAATCATGAGGAAAATAAAAATTGGATGCGATGTGGTATTCTTACTCAACTTAGATTCTCAATATGAAAGGACTCAGATCAGTATGAAGAGCAAAGCTATTTTTGACTGAGCCATGTCCTTTTCCAACCAAAAATGTTAACAAGAGTCACTTCCAACAGACTCTATTAGGGGCCTTTTGACCCCAGAGCCCCCCTGGTAGACCAGTTTGGTAATCCCTCCATGGGTGTAATGCACCATTAAAGCTGAATGAGTCATAGGACAGTTCACATATAACAATCCTCCATGACTAAGCTCCACCGCTAGTGTATCAACAGAAGAACCAATACTAATCGTGTCACGAGTTGTCTATATGAGGAGACCAGAAACGTCCGCCTGGTGTGTCAGAGGTTCAAGAGAGTACAATATAATCCAAAATCAGACAACTAAACACTTATAGATCTTTCAGTAATCAATTAAAATAATACACGTCAGAACTAAACTCTCTTTTTGCTGCTATTTAGCTATATGTGCTGTTTGTTTGCAATGTCGTTCTAAATGTATAACTGCCTTTACTTCTTCTGCTGCTTTCTACAACACGCCCTGTTTTTGTTTTGTACAGATGAAAAAATAGCATTTTGGCTAATTCTGGCAATATCCTGTGTATTTATCAATTTACACTGTCCATTCTCTCAAATAAACTAAACTAAGATTTACTCCAATGCTGAAATGTTGTGCAAATGTTGACCACTATATGACAGATAATCCTTTTTACCTCTTATATGCAAAACCCAGAACAAGAACATTTATATATATATATAAATATATATTCTCATTTTAATTTTGTAGCATCTGCATACTGTTGCAATGTATCCTCAGGTGCAGAAAGTATAAGCATTTTATTTAAAGTTTGGCCACATATAAAAAAGCCCAAATAGCTGTATTTTCTCAAAATGGCCATATGATGGCACTGTAGTCTACATTTTCATTTCAGTATCCAGTATTTATCAAAATGACTAACAAGCTAAAAGCCTTTTAATGCCCATATGTACTCTATAAGTGCATGGTTGTGGTTTTGTCTCCTAAAGGTGGCCTGCAGCTGTTCTGTCGAGCCTTGAGCAGCACACACCAAAAATACCTGACACATGTAGTGTAAAGTGAGAAACATACTTGTGAGTAATTCATGCAATGTTGCAACGAATCTGGGATTATGTAGCTCAACACATCACAAGCCATGACAACATACGTCCCGGCAAAACGCATGATCCCTTCCTGTCACAACAGATGGAAAGCAGCCAGAGGCTCAATATGAAGCACCATGAGGACCAACATATGTGGGGATGGTGTAAAAAAAAACCAGGCCGCAGAGATGAAAAGAGTCTGCATCATAAACACCAGAATGGCTCATCATTTTTTATTTTACCAATGCCTGTAGTGATTTGACAAATACCTACCAACCCTCAAAACTCAAATCAATTTTCTATCAGTGGATAAAAGGAGACAATGGAAAGAAAGATAGCCGACAAAGTCTATCCATATGTCTCCCTCATACGGCGTGCGTGCATGCATGTGCGCCTATGTGCTAATATGTAGCAGTTGTTCATTAACCCCTCCTCCTCACAGTGGCTGGATGGATGGGATTCAGGGCTTATTTTGGTTCCATATGTGTGCCAGCTCATGTCTCGTGCCTTTGATGTCCATTGCTGGGCATTTTTTTCTTTTTTACAGGGAAACCTTCGAGAGTGGGTTTGACCGCAGGCAACTGTTTCTTTAGAGGAAAGTAATGTAAAGGAAAACAGTGTTGAAAACCAGTAACACCAGAGTGAGAGCATCACTGAGCCACATCTGCTTCATGTGGTTCGAAGACACCAGGAGTGGCACACCATTTTTAAACATGTTGTACACAGACAGACAAAGACAGACACGCATGTTCTCAAATATCCACACTGTTACTGTATTAAGGACACATAAACAGAGACATGGAAAAAACTATGCCGTGTCTCTTTCTGGGTAGAATAAAATGGGAAAAGCACACAATGCCTTGAATGAGAAAATGTATGCACAAGAGTATTATAAGTTTATCCTGT
>CALSCE010009132.1:1400620-1453872 GCA_943593645.1 Bovichtus variegatus
AGATGAAAGCTGGAGTCTGAAGATGCTGTTTGCTTGTCCAACCTGTCCTATTGTATAATAAATGCTTGAAAACATATTCTGACTTTCTGTTTTACTTTAATACTGTCTTGGTAATTCAATCATTGAAGGGCTGGGTTCTTGTACTGGATTTTGCACATACATAGGGCCAAGAAATCGAGTAAAAGACCCTTAATACGTCAGCATTTGAACAATATTTCAGTCTGTGCTTCACCACTGGGTTATCTTACTCGGCTTTAATGGCAATGTGCAGTAAATGTAGGTACAAGTATTGCAACATGACATCAAAGCTCCTGATGTGATCCCGTTTACAACACCAACTAAGAACCAAATTAACTAACTTTATTAGCATGAACCCTTTTCCCATGCTTTTGTTTCATACTGTGGGCATTTTACACACCAAGATCATGACCCTCCTCCCCCCACACACCCCTGTCTTGCCAGTCTCAGTGTACTAAGTGTTTGATCAATCTCTTCACAAAGTTACTTTTGCCTTGGTCTAACTTGCATGAGGTAACTTGCAAAATGTGCATAAGTCTTAGATTCTTGTTGCCCTCTTGGCACATATTTTGTCACGTCTTTAAAAGTATCCTCATTCTGACCCCCTCAGATCTGCTTGGCCTCTCGGGGAGAAACGCCCCGCTCCTTTCCTGACTGCTTTGATGGGGAGAATGGTTTCCAGCTGAAGTTCATTTGGAACTTGTTAAACAAAGGGTTTGCTCTGACAGTGTGAACCTGCACCTGGGGAAACCACTCATGCCCAACAGCCAGATCAAAGCTGGAGGGTAGTGATGAGCGGTGCTCTTTTTCGATCTGCGAGAGCAATAAAGCTTAATTTCTTGCTGATTCTTGTGGAAGTTTTGACTTAAATGTTTGGGTGGGCTAACTTGTGTGCACTTTGTTTTGGACTGGTTATTTTTGAACCAATGCCTTGCATGCCGTCCGGCTGAAGCTGAAGTGGTCTACCTTGTATACAGACATGCTGACGACCCAAGAGTCTGCTTGCAAGCAGGTTTGGGCTCTACACAGAAACATAAGTGGCTGAGCACTTTTCCCAGAGAAACAGCTTTTGTTTGGGTATGGAGGAAATGAGATGGGGTTGGGGGGGGGGGGGGCACACTTAAGGAAATGGCCTTCCACTCTGATGTCCAGACCAAAGCCTGTGACATGTAGGAACTGAACTGTGTGCACATTTTACAGCTGAGGTTTCCCAAGGTCAACCTGTGTATGTTTGTGTTCAGTCAGGTCCAGTTTCATAATCACCTGTCTTTGCGGCCAGAACATGTTCAGTTCATGTCCTTATTATGCTGTCAAACAACTGAAGAAATGTAGATCTCCTGAGTTATCCAGAATCACATACGACTTTTAATTTCTGTTTAATATTGTGCTAAGACTTGAGGCTTCTCAGCAGAACACTCTCTTCCCACATGAGAGGAGTCGCCGATGACAGTGTGGTTAAATAAAATCGAGTGTGAAGTGTTTGAAATGTGTGAATCATTATGCAATTATCTCCATCCCTATAATCTAAATATACAAACTCTGCATCAGTAGGTCCACAAAGAAACGTGGACAAATCCTACTGTCGGTTTGAAGCGTTTGAAGTTTGCTCATTCTATATGGATCATTGTCCGAGACAGAAAACCTTAAAGTTGGTGTTTGAATGGCAGGGTACAGGGGCATTGAGTGTTTATGTGTGTAAGGGTTATACCACGGTCTCTGAACTGGTGTCCATCCGGCTTCCCCATTGTCTATCCCAGTTCTCCCACACTGGCTGCAGGGAAGGCCATTTTTGGCTGGTTCAATGGGAGGAAGTGGGCACCGTTTTATACCAGATACGAAACAGAGTCACCGGAAAAGTCCTGCTTTACTGAAAGCTCAAATACACATAATCATTCAGTTTTAAAAAAAAAAAAAAAAAAAAAAAAAAAAAAAAAATAGCAATATCATTTTCCGACGAAGCATGATTTTATTAACATCGTGTTTGTCCGAGAAGAAAAGCATGATGATCGATACTCACACTCATGTCTGCAAGTTTATCTTATCGCAAAGACTGGAAAAAGCTATCCTGCTCTAACAAAATCAAATGAATGTTTACCGTACAGACAGAGTGGTATTGATCCTCTCATCTAAATGTTGATCTTCTCATCTAAGTGTTTATCAAGAAATATCAAACCTTTCCTTTGTTTTCCCTTGTTTGATTGTAAAAAAGTTCAAAATGTTAAATACGTATATTCTTAAAGACATGGTTGCTTAAAGCTGATGCTGAGCCAGATGTGATTGATTGTTCTAAGTTGACTCTAGGGTGGTTTGATTAGGCCGTAAAAGGGTCCCTGTGTTTGCACCAGATGTCATAGGGTTAACAACCAGCCAGCCATTAAACACTATGACCCCAAACACACAGGAAAGAGAGCGAGAGAGAGAGAGTGAGAGAGAGAGAGAGAGAGAGATGGTAAAGTGCAGGAGAAAAAGAGCTCAGCTGAGAAATGAGGAAAACATTTTTATTTCAACCATCCTCTCACTCTTTCAGAGGCTACATTAAAATCCAATCAATTATACCTTAAGGAAAACCACAGCTTGTTGAACTTTGCCTGTGTGAGTGTGTGTGAGTGAGTCCATGTGTGCATAGACGTAGGGAAAGTGAGGCACAGTTCAAGGCAGTTATATTAAGAGTGGCAGCAGGAAAGGTTTGTAATGAAGAACTACACTATCGCTTCCCTTTATGCTTCAACTGAAGCTCCAACGGCACCCTTTACCTTCCTACCACAGAGTGTCCATTGTATGTTCCCGATCATTATGAAACTGAGGAATTCACTCTGACATCTGAGCACAATCATCCCCCAAACTACACCAATCACAGTAGCCTCTTAAATCAAGTTATTCTAGCAGCACATAGATACAGTCCTTGTTAAAGAGAAAGATTACGAGATTACCAAACCAATAAAACACTTCCATACATTTCTATTGCTCAAACATAGTTGAAATAGTTTTACTTCAGGGAGTAACTTACCATACCTGAGACACTAGAAAAACTGTTTCAGATATTTTTATTTTCTCATAAATTCAAGGTTTAAACTCCTCTTCTGAAAATGTGTGTGTGTGTGCATCAAATCTAAATGTCTCACGGTCCTATGTTTGTGATCACAACCTGAACAGCTGGTTAGATAAAATGATTAAAAAAAAAGAGTGGACTAAAACAGCTGTGGAGGAACACGACAACAAATAGAGCCAAGGAACTCTTTATACAAGGTCCAAAAAAGGACAGAAAAAACACGGGTGAAAAAATAATAACAATCACTGCCTCCTTCCTCTTTTCATGAACTCCAGCAGGATGTGTCTTTCATGCCTTGCTCTTTTCATCCTCATCTCCATCCTTCTTTTGTGTGAGTCTTCTCCTCTCACCAGTGTGAAAATGCACAGGAAACTTTTACCACAATGGGACTTTTCACACATCTTTTGCTCATTAAGGATTTGAACGTTCACTGGAGGCACACTGTAGATCTCTGGGGGAACTGACTGTATTTTACCACATATAAACAAACACTTTCACAAATCATGCTCCTGACACTTCACTCAGCTCGCCTGGCAGTGACGGGGCCCCGGCAAGTCTGCACTGTGCAACTTTGAAACGCTTACACGGGAGGCCTGCCATCATGGTTTTGATGAATGGATGGACATGATGCTATTGGCCTCCATTCAGCCTCTGATGTATGGAGTGCCTGGCACTGGGAATCTAACACGAGGCAGCAAAGCTGTTTTCTATTTATGAGCCAAGGTTTGAGTGTGGCTGGGAGGTTTCGGGGAAGGCTCTTCGTGGTTTGGGGAATCAGAGTGACTGGGTTAAGACTGCAGTCAGCCATTATGCTCCTCTCTAAATCCTTTTCTATATTGTAATGAGAAGCAGATCTCTGCTATATCCGCCACAGCCTGCAGAGGGATGGGAGAAACTGACACACGAGGAACCCAGTACATCCTGTCGTTGACTCCTATTTGTATTCTATCGCTGGTTCAATCTCCTTTCTGGCTTTTGTTTCATGCATCTCCCTTGGATATTTCTCCCACTGTCACACATTGGTGTAAATAATGAAAGAGTACAAATAGCCTCATATGTTTTTGTCTGTGATTAATAGATGTAGCTGAAGCTCAGGGACACAGATGAGACTATAAGGAAGGACTAGATGAATGGGAGTGCCAGTGCCCCTCGCTTGGAGCTCTAGGCGCACAGGACTCAACTCCAGATGCTGCCTGGGTTGCCACATCCTGGCCGTAATCCCCCTGCAGTGCTGTGTTTGCTAGTGTGTATGGGATTGGTGTGGAGACCATGAATGAAAGCCACCTGGGACAGAGAAAAATGGCTTGAGGTGATTTTCCATCACATGTTGCTCTGGTGATTTTGATCATTTTGTGCCGCAGGGTCATTTTTAAAGGACATGATATTTACAGCTATCACCATTTAGATCTTTTCCCATTAAAACGAGACAGGCTTCATTCTGTTAGCATGTTTATCTATCTTGTTTATTCCATCATCCTGTTTGAGTGCTGTGTAGTCATGTTTATATCCAATAAAGCCTGCGGTGTTTGGTTTTCCGTCAGTGCTCACGCTCTTATAAAACTTCACATTTATGTTTGCAAATGGAACGTCACTTTGTCTATGTTAAATCTGACTGTTTATCATTTATGCAAAGTTTCAAGCACGAGTTAAACCACGAACTTGATCCCAGTGAGGCTTTCACGCAAAGCCATCGGCTAGCAAGGCAACACCTAAAGGTATTGTAGCCAGTGAAGCTGCAGCAGGAGGCTTCTCTAAAACACCAGCACATTCCAGCAGTGCTGATGGTCCATTTTTCATATAGCGTGACAGGACAATAGGGGTGAAAGTTAGCCACCTCATCTGCGAACTCCATGTCAGCGGCATGGAAAGGCAGCGTCTTGTGAAGCATACATCAGGATTGTCAGGATAGGATTACTAGATTACTGCTGCAGCCCTCAGGGAACACAGTGAGACGGCCACCCTCTCGTGCAGCCCGTGGACAGATTATGTCATTCACTAATCCATAGTGGACACTCACTGTCCCCCGGAGCAAGACTTTTCTGCAGCTTTTACCCATTTTCTGCATGATCCCAATGACCCGGCTCATATGAATGAACATGGTGTGTATTTGTGAGCAGAAGGGGTGGGGGTGAACAGAAACCTGTAAGGCACTGAACTGTTTGAGTTACCGCTGCGTGCAGAGATGATAGACAAAGTCAATGAGCTGTATGAGCCACAACCGGTCATGGTCAACAGCCAAGCATGCATTCACTGGCAGATTCAGTGAGGTCAGAGAAATAGAAAGAGAAAATAACAGAGCAAAGGGAGAGCTCTACAAGGCAGCGAGAGTCGGACTTGTAAAAGGCAAGATTTTAAAGCTGCTATAATAAATATTTTTAGCCATGCTGGTGGCTTGGCCCACCACTTTGGTACGGACTGAAATATCTCAACAACTGTTGGATGGATTGCTATGAAATTTTGTACAAACATTCAAAGTTTCCAGATGATGAATCCTGCTGACTTTGTTAACACGCGTGACTTTTCCTCCATCAACACCATGAGGTTGACATTTGGAGTTTACAGTGAAATTTCTTGATAACTGGGGTGATTCTCTGACTTTGGATCACTAGCGCCACAGGCAGGTCAACATTTTTAAATGATATATTTTTACTTTACTGAACAAAATCTTGAACAAACATTCATGGTTCCCAAACATGAATGACTTTGGTAGCATCACCAAGCCTTAGCCGCCCCGTGAGGTTGACTTTTTAGTTCCTTACCGACACACATTCATGGTCCTGCGAGGAAATCTGGATCCCCGACTTTTCGTGTAGTGACACCTTCTGGTCAAACTTTCCTTTTGTACAACTAATTCATGATCAAATAGAAGCAAAACTCAGTTGTCAGCCTCAACTGTTGTGTTTAGTGCTAATTAGCCAATGTTAGCATGCTAACACGCTAAACCAACACATTGAACATTATACACTTTATCCCTGCCTGACATCAACATGCTAACTCTATAATGGTGAGCATGTTAGCATGTTAGCATGCTGATGTTAGCATTTAGCTCCAGTACAGCCTCACAGATAAGACTTGGGTACAACGCTGCCTCTCAGCCTTGCTTCTAATTTTACCCAGTGGCCACTATTGGCCAGTATTGCAGCAAAAAATCCCCCTAAGGCACGAAAAGCATTTTCCCAATACACCACCATTGTTAAAGAGACGTCTGTAAAACTGTTGACAGGACACCTAGAACTGCAAACAATGTCAATTATGACTCTTTCTATTAAGACGTTTTAATCCATGGAGGTTTTACATTTGTAAATCTTTCCTTGAGGCCGAGAAAAGCGATTTAAAAAATCTGTGACGTCACCACAATGTAAATGGGCCGAGCAGGAACATGCGGGAAGTGCCAGCTGCAGAAACACTACTGCGTATATTCAGTGGACCCCATAACCAGGAAGGAAACCCGGAAGCTACAAAACCTTTTTGCCATATGCACCTGGCGAGCAATTCTTATTGTATTGAATAGGCGATATTTGGGTCCGGTATCCAGTTCTTATTATACAGCTATGCCTTTTCTCTTAATCTGGTTTAATAACAATGGAGCAATTGATTAAAACGGATTCACAAAGCTCTCTCACTACGCTACCAGCCCAGCACCACATGGTGTACAGGCACAATTAGCAACTAAGTGATGGCCATAGTGCAGCATTTAGCAGCTAAAGAGTTGTATATTTTCCTCAGAAGTTGGTTTAGAGCAAACAATGCGGATCTAAAAGGAGAGTAAATATTTGACTAACATTCGCCAGATGGGCAGAAACCCAACTCCAAATGAATGCTAATGTTGCTCTGTGGCTTCTGGATGTTCCCCATAGTTCACCATATCAATTTAAAAGATGACATGGTACATCTTGCTTCTGCTGTCCCCAACTGGACAAAACAATCTAGTTTAGGAAATAATTGATTCCACATTCCTGTTCAACACAAAGCCTCTTAGTATATTCCCACTTTTGTTTTGCATGTTTGACATTTGTGCAGTTCTCAGGTTTCACTGACATTCGAGGGGCTGGTGTGAGAGATGCTCTGTCAATGTGAGGAATGCCTTGGTTGCTACATTCCCCGACAGGGACGCGCTCTTTCAGCCAAACACACACCTGCATGAACATATCCCAGAGAGACACAAAAGATCACCTCATCAGAAGCTCGCAGAACATTAGCATTGACAAAACACTGGCTTGTAAACCCAAGACAAAGCCCAACGGAACAAATAGCTGCCAATCTTTTGTGCTTTGAATTGTTAATAGCTCCATTGCTTCTACATGTTCACACACTCCTTCACAAGCTCCGTCCACTGTGAGCACTGCTTTCAGCTTCACACACACACACACACAGGCCCTTATCCTCCTGAAAGATAATTGTAAATGAATAAGTGATTAAGGGAAAGATGAGTGAGGTTAGAAGAGCAGGGGATAAGAAGGAATGTGAGGGAGTAGAAAATGCAAGAGGGAGCCTCAGAGCGGGAGGGAGGGCGACCGTTGATGATAAAGATGTGATTGAGAACGAGTTTGAGAGGGACCCTCTGAATGGAGATTTGCACGGAAATAGATTGTGTCTGTCAGACCCCCCACCGTGACGCAGGGCTAGACTACAATAGAAATGGCAGTCATTAGGAATAACTCTCTCAATCTTTCTTCCTCTGTTTTTCTCAACTTTTCTCCCACACCCCCCCCCCCCCCCCCGCCTCATTCTTTTACGTCATTGCCACCCTGTTTTCTTCTTGCAGTCGCCGGCCATTTTCCATCTCCTTATCTCTTGATCGTGCTGTTTATCCTGTGTGTGAAAAATGGTACGATGAACTTGGCCTTGTTGAAGGGAGCCATACTGTGGACACACACTATACACTATATACACAAATCTGGATGTTGTTTTGAGCATGAACACGTTTTATGTAGCGTTGGACAGAAGCACCAGTAGAAGATTTACAACATTGAAAAGTGGAATTACAATTATCAAACATGCATTAATTGATTTTAGCCAAAAGCTTTCAACTCAATATCGACCTTTGACCTTTGTAAGTTGGTCTGGAGAACTAGTTAGAAAACAGTTGTCTACGCATCCAGCAAACACGGAGCAACATTGATGAATGTAAGTCGATTATTCACTCTCTTTTAGCTCTGGGGGATATATCTGGCTCTTTATCCTTGCGCTAACTTTGTCTGTCTGTGGCTTGGTGTTGGGCCAGTACCGTACACTGGGTTTATCAGGGCTTTTTATAAAACTGAAAACAGCTGCCTGCTGCTTCTGAAAAAAAACAGTGTAGAGTAACCAGTAAAGTTACCATAATACCAAAACAATGAGCTGAGAGGTGCTAAAACAAAGGGTTTGTCACTTGTAAGTATTCATTTGACCAATGAAATATATATAAATAAATAAGAATTACTAATGAGTAAATGAAGTATGTGATATATAACATCTAGTAAAATAAATTGCACAGATTCAAGTGTGAGAGCGTTTGCAGTGCAGACTGTGATCACAGAGAAAATTAGATTTGATTTCACTTCACTTAATTAAATGTTGTCCTATGTATTACACAGTATTTGGTTTCATTGTTGTTGTATGTGCATGTCTGATGCAGAGCTAGTGCATGACTCAAAATGCTCCTCAAGTAATCCTGTTTCATCCAATTCTAATTAGATTCTTACAAAGAAATGTTTTGTCGCAGAAGGTATATGGAAGCCGTGTGGCCTTTTCTCAAACAACACACACACACACACACACACACACACCCCTGCTGTTCCCAGTCCAGCCTCCATGTGAATGAGAACTGCAGAACAGAGGTTGGCAGCAGTCTGCAGGGCTACGGATGCTTATCAGAACGGCTTACAAATCCCCCCTGATGCTCCTGATATGGAGGACAATGGGTATGCGTGCGTAGCGGGAGCTCTCTTTAAAGCCTCATTGAAACTGACTTCACTACACTGCTCTTTAATGAGGTCAGAGTAGCCCTGCTGGCTGCATTTCATCACTGAATACAGGGCATATAGTCATAATAAACTTCAGTGGGGTGACCTGTAGGCGTCAACAATATCTTTTTCCTAAGAAAACACGCTGGACATATTGTACCTGGTTAAGTCAATACTTCAATCAATGGACCTGACATCAAAAGAATGACTTTCACTTATGAGCTCTATCAAAAGTATATTATCATGATTTGCCAATTCAAACATAATTAATGTGTATACTTTTATAAATTCCACAGTTGGTTCCTTCTTTTTTGTGACGCTGTCTTTGTGTTGAACTTGGGGTTAATTGCCCTGGCGGGAGCAGCTGTGAGGCCGCCGGAGCTGCAGGTGAGCTTTCAACGGCTTTCAGTAAACACATGAGCCTCCCACAATGCTCCCACAATGCTCTCTGCTGCTTCCAGAGGATGTGCCTGAAGTGAGACTGAATAAGGCTCAAACGACAATGAAACAACAAGGCGTCTGCAGCTGAGGTTGTTCATAGTTTCAAGAGAAGCATTGTATTAATAATAAAAAAAACAACAACCTTAACCTTTGAACCTTAATCTGGTCATAATTATTCTAAATAACAGAAACGGCCATTAGATTAAATATCATGGATATAGTTTTTGGTGTAGTCCGTTATTTAGAGGGTGTTTTCAGTTACCTCTGTGGGGCTGGGTGTTGGGTTTAACCCGTTTGTTGGTTTTGGGTGGAAGCAGAAAACAGTAGACGTGGTTAACTGACAGTCTGCACCTCTGGTTTCATATGTAGGTCTCTGGGGCGGGGCACACGGAAGTGCCCTTGTAGTATGGTTGAATGTGGTTAATGTGTATTGTGCATTTACTCTACATTTATTCTTTATATTGTGCTTAAAAGGTTTGGTCACTAAATCATGATAAAAATCAAATGCTATTTAAAAAGCTATGAGATTTGAGGTCATGCACAGTTTCTTAAGTTTGCGTATAATATATCATATTACATATTATAGTGATTTCATACATTAGACTATGCTCGGTGCGATGATAATCTAAAATATATGTGATAGTATTATAGACCTGCATGCTATGTACAAATTAACATATCACAAATACAGTTTAATGGTGTATGAATGTATTATTATGTATCATTTATTATGTCTTATTAACCTGTATATTGCAATCACTAAAATGTAAGAAAAAAGATCACTGTTACACAGCATGTGTGCAGCATCTAAACAGGAATTGTCAAAACATACATTTCTTTAAGTTTGCTTGTACTATACAATATTATTGCATTGATGAGAGCCACTTTCCTAAAAAGTTCATTATAATAATAGTAATATAGAATATTATGCTATACATATGCTGGAATGACAAAATAGATGTGAATAAGCCTGCATGTCAGATTTAAAACATGTGGCATCATATAGTTTAATGCTGAATGAGATTATTTATTAAGTATTTGTATGTATTGGTCTATATATAGCAGCCAGAAAATCATAACAATAACTATTTTAAAAGAAAAGTTCACATTTGTGCAGCATCTAAACAGGTAGGAGCTTCATTTAAAACGCTTTGGGATTCGTATGTATTATTTCTTGAAGTCTTCTTGAATATTTTAACAATATTATTGCATTTTTCGAACGTCACTTTCCTAAAATGTCCATACTTCACACACATTGATAATATCCTAACACATGTTCTTGTACTTGCAGTGCAGCGCATGCCATGTTATAGACATGCATAGACCTGCCATATACAACTTAGATGAAGTAAGAATAAACATATAATGTGCAGCAATGTGAGATGTGAGGTATTATAAATGAAGAATCGTTAGCAGGAAATTCCACGTGTTCATTTTTTTCCTTCTTGGCCGAAACTCGTGGGGCTGCTCGCTGTTTATTGAACTCCCCAGGCGATGCCAAGTCAATACGCGCGTTAGGACCAGCCTCGGAGGCGTAGCTCTGCTGAGTATCAGCAAGTGCAGAACAAGGAACAGGCTCAGATTCACTCAAGGAGGCGGAGGGTAGCGCGCACAAGTTCATCGTAGTGGAGTAGAAGTTATCCTTCAGTAACAAACAAACCTGTTGTTTTAAAGAAGACATTTCAGCGAGGGATCAGGAATCAAAAACAGGTAAGCTGTTTATATGAGCTCGCGAGGCTTTGGAGAGTGCACAGTTAGTTAGTTTCCCCAGAGATGCTCGATACCTGCGATAGTCAGTGCGTATGAAATTCATGCATATGAAAATATAGACTGTATTATTGCCATTATACAATACATGATGGCACAATGGAATGTAGTTGTAGCTCCCTCCTTGCTAAATACGCATAACATATAAACACAAATACCTTAATTGGATGACATTTAACAACTGTATTAAGCCATTACAGATACCAAGCCGGGATAGAATATTGTGCTGAGTATTGTTACAGAAACAGAAAGTTCTTATAGGAATATAAGGAACGATTAAGGGATTTATTTTGGAGTTCTCCATCTGCTCATCGTGCCTCTACGCTGTTTATTTGCCTCCCCGTTGAAGCACGGAGTGAGGCTACTGTATACCCAACTGACTGATAAGAGAAGTTTGTTTCCAGGCTGATATAAATAAACAATGACAACAATGACATTGTATGTGTTTCGCTACTTGTGCGTAATGACGCACAAGGCAACGCTTGTATTTGTAATCTACGCGGAAACCTGATGCCCTATTTTAAAAGGCAAAGATTTGTATCCCAAACTAAAGCCTGTAGATAAAGACTGACAGGAGAAACTTCTGACAAACACGCTGCACCTGCACCATTCTTGTCCTGCAGAATTAGCATGAAAATCGCTTTTATTTTCTGTGTATTGAGTAACAAAAGCCGTTTTTCAGCTCATTTGTAACTGGATGCTCCCGAGGTGAAGAGAGAGAAAGAGAGAGAGAGGGAGGGAGACAGAGAGAAAGAGAGAGAAAAAGAGAGAGAGAGAGAGAGAGATGTTCCGTCTGTTATCTGATGGTGTGGGTGTTAAGAGGTTAATGAGCTTGAAGCCTGTGGAGCTAACTGGCACCTCCAGGTATTTTCCATATAATATACGGGAATTAGACAGAGACCATTGTGAGGGCTGTTACCATGATTAGCTCTCTCCAGTGTCTTAACATAATTGAAAGTAAAATTAAATGTCAGGTTTCTGACATTTCTTATAACTGCTTTATCACAGGCAGCGGGGGGATGTACACTACTAAGTAGATGTAGCTAGGTATGCTGCAATTTAGCATTATTAGCAAAATAAATAATAAGAAATAAGGCATGCATTCAAAACTAGCACAGAAATATCTATCAGATGTATTCAAAGTCAAATTACTAAATTACTAGTGACTAATCTCGTGATTTAAATATCTGCATCAATCACATCAATGCAAAAATTATATAAAAATTGAACATTTCCATAGAGCAGTTTAGCTCAATAACGTGTGAACAGCATTTAGATTTTGCAGCTGGTGGAACTTATTTTAACTACTTTATTATTGGCTATCACATGTTTTTTTTTTTTAAATATATAACCAGATATTTGAACCTGCAAAGTAAACAGTGGCTGCAGCTGCCAAATACATGTTGTGAATCAAAAAGAACAATGTTTGCCTCTGAAATGTGGTGAGATAGAAGCATAAAGTACAAAAGTAAACTGATAACAGATAACAAAGCCAGACACTAGACAGCTGCATGTCCTAATATGATCCAGGTGTCCTGCTTTATCCTTATTTTCACATTTGCCTTTTTTCTTTCACCGTCCTGTGACTTTTTGCCAATTATCCTGTGTACAGCACAAGTCTGCTTCACAGACAGATGTCTGACGGGTTCATATTTCACTACTCTCCGGCGTGCTGTGTCACCCAGTGGTCGGTGACCCTCGTTTTAACCTTGATTGGACCATTTTGCAGGCGTCAAGCATCCCGCTGATCTCTGCACACAATTCACTCTGTGGGCGTGCACGTCAGTCCGGGGCGACAGTGAGGTTAAGCCACTCGTGTTCTGGTTTTGATCTATTACCTATCACCTCTGATCTTTCACACTGTGGCAGGCTGTCAGTTAGGGGAGGAAAGAAAGACATCACAGCAACACGTTGGGAGCGCACGCATTGCAGAGTTTCAGTGGCACTTTGGGCTCATAAGAATCAGATGCCAGATAGTTGACATGCCAAGTGGCTCCAGACTACCACCTCTGTGATCTTGCATATTACTTCACTCACCTTACTCATAACATTAACGCACACTGTGTTTTAAATGGTACGCATGTGTTCCTGTGTTATAAGATTCAGATGTTGTAAAATGACGTGTTTCAGGTTATAAGCAGCCTTTTCTTTGATCATCTGGGTGGTGACAGCTCCTCTCTCGCCCTCAAGAGCAGAAGAGAAACATGATTTTCTTTTGTTTGTTTTTTTTTACTATAACAAGCATGTTAAAGGAAAACATTCTTTAAAATGGCATCAGGTTTCCCACCCTGACCAACGCTTTATCTTGGAATGCCCGGAACGCTCCGGAAATACACCCTGTTTGGATTTCTCGATCCCACTTCCTTATGTCTAATCTGCACTCTGTGCTAGCGGAGCTAATGTAAACATTTATTGTACTGCCCCCTGACGGCACATCAATCACAGAACTCCTACGTTTGTGACACGGCAACAGAGAGCTTCTATTAACTTATGAAAGCAGTGTTTTAACAAGTTAACCACATTATGATTCTTCGGGATCTGGTGGCATACCACAAGTGGCTTCATGTTTTATTAGCTCATGGAGTTTAAGTCCACATGAGTAGAATAAGCCACATTTTATGAACTGACTATTGCTTCCTAAATATGATACCAGAAGGTAGAATGTAGTTGTTGGATCTTTATCCAAATAAATGTATGCTGCATGAAATGACGAGTTGATGTCTTGTTTTTACAGGATCTATCCCAGTCAGAGGTGGTGTGTGTTACCTTCCAGTGGTCCGTGGTCTTCTCCCAGCGCTAAAAAAAAATGAGTCTAAGCACCAGTGAGCTGGAAGACCTGTGGGAGTCGTTGGGGGACCTCAACTTCTCCGAAGCCTTTAGCAACATAACCAGTGTGGATGCAATGGTGTGTGCCTCGGCTTTTAACCGCAACGCTCTGCTCTACTCCATGTGTGTCCTCTACACTTTTATCTTCATCGTCGGTCTGGCTGCTAACGCCCTGGTCCTCTGGGTAAACATCCGTGCACAAAGAGACTCCACCCCTCGCCATGAGACGCACATGTACATCGCCCACCTGGCGGTTGCAGACCTGTGTGTGTGTGCCACCCTGCCCGTGTGGGTGAGCTCCCTGGCTCAGCACGGCCACTGGCCCTTAGGTGAGGTGGCGTGTAAACTCACACACCTGCTGTTCTCCGTCAACCTGTTCGGCAGCATTTTCTTCCTGGCCTGCATGAGCGTGGACCGCTACCTGAGCGTGAAGAAGCACGGAGACAACGAGGGAGGGGCGCGCAGGAAGCTAATCCGCCGCGGAGCGTGTGTGGGGGTGTGGCTTCTGGCTCTGGTTGCCTCCCTGCCAGACACCTACTTCCTGCGCACTGTGAAGTCAACACATGGCGACACCATGCTGTGCCGGCCCGTGTACCCAGAGGGAAACCCCAGGGAGTGGATGGTGGGCGTGCAGCTGAGCTTCATCCTGCTGGGCTTTGTTCTCCCCTTCCCCGTCATTGCAGTGTTTTACGCACTGCTAGCCAGAGCTTTCACCCGCTCCTCTTCTTCTTTACCGTCTTCCACAGTGGAGCAGGAGCGTCGTGTGAGCCGCAGAGTGATCCTGGCATACATTGTAGTGTTTCTGGGCTGCTGGGGGCCCTACCACGGCGTGCTCCTGGTGGATGCCCTGTCTCAGCTGGGCCTGGTGCCTCTGACCTGTGGCCTGGAGAATGTGATCTACGTGGCCTTACACCTCACCCAGTGCCTGTCCTTGCTCCACTGCTGTTTCAACCCCATCCTCTACAACTTCATTAACAGAAACTACCGCTACGACCTCATGAAGGCCTTCATCTTTAAATACTCCACGAGGACGGGCTTGGCACGCCTCATCGAGACCTCCAACATGTCTGAGACCGAGTACTCTGCTGTCGCTGTAGAAAACCCGCCACAGATCTGAAACTTGCTAAACTTAAAATAGCATTTCTTGAACACTGTTTCTATATCTGAATGACTATAATGCAATATAAACGTATGTTACAGCTGATTTTTTTCTAATCAGAATCTGTCCACACACAGCATTCTTTGTACAGAAACCTGCTTGAGTCATGTAGAAAAGCACAAAGACTAATGTTGATGGACCAATTTAAAAGCACTTAGAAAGCAGTTTTATTATTTTATTAACAGCTGATACTGAACTCAAATGAATATTGTCATTCATATGTAAAGCCAAAACAGTAGCTGTAAATGTGTAAAATCATTGTGTGTACTATGTATGTAGGATTGTATTGTGTGCGTGTTTGTGTGTATGGTGTGCAATGTCATATTGTTCATCTTTTTTTTTTTTAATCAACTTGTATTTATATACTGTACTCTTGAACAGTTTTGCCTCTTTCATGTTGTAAGTCAAAGTCTTCACACACTGATGTCTGCTCAGTGCTCCACGTCAAACAATGCTGCTTCATCATTTTCACCGAGCTACTGAGTGACAGCTCAGTGTTTCAGTCCTGCTGTCTCACTGTCAACCATGACCTCAAGTCACATTCAGACAAATCATTTAAATGCATATTCTTTCCTGTAAGGTTGGTAATTTATCTAAAAAGTGTGTTTTCTGTGTTGCATAGTAAAAAGAATAGTTTGACTTCTTTGGAAATTTTGGAGTTAGATACCACTCTCATGTCTGTATATTAAATTTGAAGATACGAGAAGCTGCTGATGAGTTTAGCTTAGTATAAGAAGTGGAAACAGGCGGGGGGGGGGTCACCTACAAAACCCCCTAATTAACACTTTATATGTGTTTAATGTGTAACTATTTCTTGGCTGGACGCAGTGACGTTCTGTTGTCTTTACGCCAAGCTATGCTAAGATGATGGCTTTAGTTTCATGTTTACAGACATGAGAGTGGCACTGTGTCGACCTTCTCCTACCGTAACTCTCTGCAAGAAAACAAGTGAGTGTATTTCCCAAAAAAATCAAACTGTTCCTGAGGTGTTGTTCTTACGAATGATTAACGTCGTCCACGCGGCAAATGATTCACTTTGCAGTTGTCTTTTGGTTTTAAATATTTCCAAACATTGTCTGGAGGCCTCAGCTGGGACTACTGATCTAAAGAGGAGACGTATCCTGTGTCTCCTGAAACCTACAGAGTTGCATACTATACTTTACTGTTGCTATATTTTACATCAGTGCTAATAGTGTATAATAATCCTAATATCCTAATAGTATAAATCCTGCTCAGTCAGCACACAGGCCACACATGGCAAACACTTTTATGACCAAATAACATAAATGAATAGCTTCACTACTGTCATGTAAACAGCAGCTGTGGTGTCCAACAGCCAAGCAAAAACAACATCATTGCATTGCTTTAGAGTGCGTGTGTGTGTGTGTGTGTGTGTGTGTGTGTGTGTGTGTGTGTGTGGCCAAAGCTTGACACCCAGAAATGATGCTTTATGTGTCACAAACATTGAGTTACACGGTTTACTCACTGTCTGTTGTAGGAAGCAACATATTATTTTGATATACTGACACAGAGCACATTGTGTGATTGGTTACACGTGAATGATTTTACACCGAAAAGATTTCACGGTGTGATCAAACAAAAAAAAAGACTGGGGACACGAACATGTGTGTACAAGAACAGAGGCATTCCTTTGGTATTGTGATGTGCAACATGTGTTTTGTTATATATTAAATTCTTGGAAAATGTTTTGCCCCACTGCCTCAGTTTCTTTTGCTCTTGTCAAAATAATCTCACAACTCAATGTCCTCCATGCCCTGATATTCCTGAAAGAAAGTATGTGTTTGACTAAGAAGCCGCTCCATTGGAGGCATTGAATCCATACATGACAAAAAAATTCGCTCAGCTAAAACATAACATCATTTTGTGTGTTTTGTCCCAGCTGTCATGTGATC
Source organism: Bovichtus variegatus (assembly GCA_943593645.1). Lineage (NCBI taxonomy): Eukaryota > Metazoa > Chordata > Actinopteri > Perciformes > Bovichtidae > Bovichtus > Bovichtus variegatus. Next base: position 1,417,739 of record CALSCE010009132.1, read on the forward strand.
TATGCTCTGTACTCCAGGCACAGTCTGACTTTTCCGTGTCAGATGAGACAATTTAAATGACTTTGTTCTCTTCCATCTTGTATAGAATTTAGATTTATGTGTTTCCTTATTAAGTAAGACAAGAATAAAACACTTTAGCTCCATCCACAAGCCCCTAACTACTCAGAAGGATACACACACCTGTAGGTAGGAGCATGGAAACACTCATGTGGCTTTGCTGTCTGTTGCAGCTCCGCAGACAGAATTGTCACATAGGGACGACAACTCATCAGTGTTGTGCTCCTTTAACCCCAGTACTTGACCTACTGCCCTTTGGGAGGGACAACACCCAGTCACTGTTTTCCTCAGGATATGGCACAACCCTCCGGCCGACCTCCTTGAGATCAGCTGCTTCTTCATGCAGCCTCTTCCCCCCCCTGCTATGGGAGGATGAGCTCAATGAGGGCGACCATCTTGGCCGAGGACCCCACCACTATGTCTGGGCGGAGGAAGCGGAGGGATGTGGTGTTCTTCCTGGGAGATCTCCCTGCCAAGATCAACTGTAATTTTTTTAACTTCCTCAAGCATTCCTCCTAATCTGAGGAAACAGATAAAAAACTTTTTTTTTTTTCACCGAGTCATTGTCGTTTGTGTACTCACAACAACACGTTGGAACAAGTTAATCCCTCAGGAACTCATAACTTTTCCTCATTTTATGCCTCATCATTCTAACATCTGAAAATAATTTTGGACATGCACGTACTTCCCCGTTTAAAAAAAAAACATTTTTTTTACCTCTCGCCTACATATTTCCACAGTTTGGGCCTCCTTTTGTCACGTCACCAGCTGTAGTGTTCTTGAGACAGTGTGTCTGTCTTGCAGACAGGGTGTGTTGAAGGTTTGCATTGCAGCTCTGCCCTCCTCTTTGCTGAGCCCCTGGTTCAGGCAGGACAGGGTGTCGTAGGTTAATCTGACGAGGAAGCTCTGCAGGGATTTACAAAGATCAAACCAAGTGATTGATCTGCTGATGTTACCTTCCTTCTTCTTCACTGCCTTGATCTTGCAGTGCTCCTGGTGTGTGGTGGCCACCTCTTCTCCAACAATGCACTTTGCCTCCTTTCTTGCTTGAATGATTTTCCCCACACAAGACCTACTCGTCCGACCTGAACCCCGTCAATCTCTTCCTGATGTTGCAGCCTGCTGACGGCTTGCTCCAGGTCAGTGAACTTCCACCAACTAGCTCACTAAACAAGATGACGTGTAAATTAAACAGCTTTGTAGTCGCTGGAATGCAGATTGTTTTGTTTTTCACAAAGTGAGGGCCGGATCAACCCACAAGCAGGGGCCCGGGCAAAAAGTGAGCCAGTTCCCAAAGTGTGATTTTAAGTTAATACAATGAAAATGTAAGAATATTTAAGAATATGCACCATGTACTGTAAGCATAATATCAACTTAAATATTAATGTTAGCACATTTATGAGACCTTCTATAAGACAAAAGCAACAATTTCCTGAAGGATTTCGTCCCTAGTGGCAGAAGTGTTTTAACAAATAAGATTTTTTGTTGTAAATGGATGTTTTGGTGTAGTTGTGTGTTGTTAAATCTGGCCTCCATTTGCTTCAATTCATCAACCCTGTTTTTTGATTCTCCATCCACCGTGGAGACAAGTGAGAAAAACAACGATTTCCAAGAATTCAAGATGACGCACGATGAGAAATTGATAGGAAAATGGTTATTTTAAGGATGAATTTATCCTTTAACATCAATGCAGCAGAACCAAAGACACATCTCTCCTCTAAGACATGTGAACATACTTTAATGTGTAAAATCAATGGAGTTCCCCTTCAAACACACCCATTTCCAGTTTATAATAATCAATACATCAAAGTACCTCAAACTAATTGCCAACCTGAGGGCTTTGTGGCCCTTGAGAGTCAGGGGCCCCGGGGCGGTTGGTATTCCAGCCTGGGATAGAGCTTGTTCAATTTCTTTCTTTGTGGTACAGGCTAAAAACACCCTGAAGCATTTTGCATATATACACAGTAGCCGACTCTGAGTATGCCTGCAAGCTAACATGTTTCGGCAAATGTCAGACACACACACACACACACACACACACACTGAAGATGGAATGTCCATGGAATAGCATTTTTAATTACAACTTCATATCAGACCAAATCTCATAGCGTTATTCCAAACTATTCCACGCTCAGAGTAGATCAATGAACACACTGTGTGAAAAGAGTGTAACACACACTCCTGCTCCGCGGTCGAACGGCCTGTGTTGTACTTGGCACGCACATACGCTGTGAAGTGCTTTGCTTCCTTTTACAGTTTGGCAGTTATGATTCTCCTCTGTTTCCATTATAAGATGCTTGTACAGGACGTGTCAAACACACTACTGGACCAGTCTACTACGCAAACCCAGACAATCTGCTGGGGTGTAAAGTGTTAAAAGTGGCTGACAGGAGTAAACTCTGAAAGGTCCATAACGCTCGTATCACTGCTTGCAGTTTCCTGTTGTCACTACCTGGAACACAAACAGTAATATAAATCTGTCCTCTCCAGACCAAAGGAAAGATTTAAAGCTAAATGTGTGAGATTCAGAAAGCTCAGTGGTCCACAACTGGATACTGAAATCACCCAGTGCAGCTCAGTGCTGGCGTAGGAGTTACAGTGCATTCTTAATGGACCTATCTGTTTTAGTTTGATTTAAAAAGCAAAGGAAATGGCCTGGAGATGATGTCGATAAAGGGAGTGTTGCTTTACAGCTTTACATGATAATGTATACCTCATGCTCAGTAGAGATAAGGTTAATGAATGATGAAACAGGGAGGAGGTGCAGAGGTGGAGAGTCATTTAGAGCAACTGGGCTTTTTTATGTTCTCCACTGGAGGAGTACACTTGCATATTAGGCTATATTTAGGCTACACATACTCTACATGCATGTGTACTTGTGAATGTAACTTGCATTACTTCTGGCCCATTTCCAAGCATTTAGAATGAGTTCAATTCCCAATCAAGTCTGTGCTGGCTTTCACTCGGCCTGGCTGGCAGGAATTCCGCATGAGGACTTAAAGGGTCTTGAATTATTAATGAAGTAGAAAGGGAAAGCAGCAGCTGCTTGTGCTCATGGAGAGTTTTTGGTGTGAATATAAAGAAAGTCAGAGGATAGGGTAAGTTTAGCACTCCATGACTCCACTCCCGTCAGGAGAGGAGGACAAGTGCTATGGCCAGATGTCGGACAGATGTTCAGTCAAAAGGGGGAAAGGAAAAGTTAGAGTTAAAAGACCATCTTTGGATTTGGATCAAACAAAGTCAATTTATAAAGTCACGGCTTATTTAACCTTTCAAGTGCAGGCCTGATAAATTAAGATGAAGGCAGATTCTTTGTGTGCACTGGGATACATCAACAGAAACTAAGGTTTTACCAAAGCTGGAATTTATGTTACTGTGTTCAGGACTAATGATAATAGCGTACGGGTCTTTGAGAGCAAATGGACCATGCATTCTGTATGTTTTCTGTTTCAGACAAGGAGAAACCGAAAGAGGATTTTAAAAAGGGTTGGGTCAACCAAATTGCAAAAGAAACAAACATGTTTTCTCACTAAGCTTTATTGGTATCTCGCCATGCAGAGTGTTGGTTTTATTTGTGCATCCAACCCAATACAAGTCATAATACAATGGATTCTGTGGATCATCCAGAGTAAATGGGGAAAAAGAGATTTTTTTAACTTAAAATTTTCATTGCTGCGAGCACCACAAGCACAGTTCCTCTTGCATCGTTTGCATTGGGTATGGAGGCAGTTATCTCAAAAACAGGGCAAATCTCTTCAAATCCAAACGCTTTGGCTGAATACTCCTAGAATGAAACGAGAAGATGTTATATTTTGTATACAGCCCTATATTATTAAGAGAATCATATTGAAAAGAGCATCCTTTGGTAAAAATAATCACAATAAAGAACATCTTTAAACCTAAAGTAAATTTTTTGAAGATATAAACACAACAATGACATAGTTTGCTTGCGTTGCTTTAACATCTATTTTACTCTACATAGGACCATCATTTACAATATGTACTTCCTTCTGTGTAGAAGAAGACTTGAGACCATAAACTGGTCAGGAATATGTTAACTAACGCAGTGAAAAGTCAATTTTCTTACAGACTTCTATAAAACCTGTCTTATTCCTGCTGCATATTAGAGTGAATGCAAGTTCAAGGCACTTCGTCGTTGGTACTCTTCAGATGTGGAGGTTGCCTCTTGTGTTCACCAGCTAGTCTTTGTCTGCTGTTTTGTGATGGGCAGCAAGTGTACAGTGGGTTTTTATAGATTTTTCGCAGGAAAAACCTGGTTCATAAGAAAACGTTGTGTGCTGTAAAACCAAAATACTGACTTGAAAATCCCCAAAACATTATGTAGAGCTGAGAGGAGCTGTGAGTTTAACATATATTGGTTAGTGCAGCTTTAAAGATAGTATGCCTTTTATACAATGAATCCAAAAAGTGTGCCAGAGCCATTTCCCTTAAAACGTTTAACTATATATGTCTAAAACCCATGAAAGATGAGCTCCAGGGTTCTTATCGTCCCAGTCAGATCATATGGTCGTCTGTGGACTGCACCTCTTACTCTTATTTATGCTCCAAACACAGATTAGACACAGAGCGCTCCAAAAATATGCTACACATGTACCATGACAAATGGGTTGTGATGTTCTCCCCTCTTGCCTACCACCCCATGCCTGATAATGCTCAACTCCTCATAAAACATCCCATGGCTTATTGTTAGTGTGAAAGCTTTAATCTCTTCCAGATCCCACAAATGTAACTGTATAGGCAGGACACACATGGCTGCAGAGGCTTGATATTCGGGGGGCCTGATTTATATTGCACTCCGTGCCCAGGCTACAGCTCCGGTGTTTAGACATCACCTAATTCATCCACCCTCCCGTCGGCTTTAAGAGCTCAGCCTGATGTGCAACTTTAAGTTCACCCTCCGCTCCATCAGCTCAGCGGCACGTTCGTGTCAGAGCCTGATGAAACTTCAGAGACGTGTCAGAGAAGCGCAGGCAGCTGCTTTATGGCTTATGGAGGCGCACAAATCCATACAGACCATTTGCTTGTGCTTTATTCAGATTTCTGTCAGACATTTTATAAGCACCCAGTAATGTGTTTGGAGTTAGGAGGAGGATGATTATAACTTCATGTGAAAGTATTACGTTACTTATATTCCACCATTGTTTATTTGACTAATTGGTCTCCTTATCTTTCCACATTAAGTGTCATGTCTCTGATGTGTGGATAATAAGAATGGAATACAAGACATAACATCATAACTCAAAGAATTTACTCTATACCCAAAAGAGCTACAACATGCTAAGCTAAAAAATATTGCTTTTGTACATAGTTTGGTTATGTTTATCATAGTGTTTCACTCAAATCATTGCTTTTCCAAGATGGATAATGACTGACTTACTCAGAGAACTTTGACACTGACTGCTGGTGATGATAGCTTATTTTTGCTGCTGGAAGAGAACGATATGGAACGAAAGCGTTGACATACTTTTATCTCCACTGACAGAGTGCCTCTCTGTCCCTCTCTGAAGCGACAGAAAAACAAACCAATTTTTGGCTGCGTGTGATGTTTTGTCTGCGATGGTGTTTGAGCAGACGCATGTCCTCCTCTGGTTCCCGTCTGGGGTCAGACTCTGGCATTCGGCTGAAAAACACGTCTGTTTATTCAAAACAAAAGCAGGGCGTCCCAGTCAAGTCAACATGACATCACTGCACAAGAACCCAGTTTAATAAGCGTCATAAACTTTCAGTTGCCTCCTCAGTCTTTCTTCTTTTCAACACATGCCACATTCACAGGATTTTCCCTGGAAAATAGGCTTTTTGAGACTTGTAAATAGTGCACCGACCACAAACAGGTTTTTAATAATCCTGTTTTCTACTCGCATTATTACACCCTCAAAGCCTTCTCAAACGAATGCAATAGCAATTCTGTCGCTGTGCATTCTGATATTCTCATTACAATCTCTGAACGTTTCTTATGCAACACATGTCAACACGCACGTACTCACCACAGAATACAAGACTACACAGAGGATACTGCATGTTGCCAAATATGCAACCTCTCATATTTGAGTTTTGCCAGGAAATTATTAAACGTCATTAGAACAACTGATTTTTAAACGTACCCCATGTAAAAGAATATCCCCAAGTCGCTATTCTCCCAACAAAATCATGGGGGAGTCAAAGAAAAAGCGATGGCATGCATAATAATTGTAATTTGAAGGAATGTGCGTTCTCCACACCTGCTGACTGCATTATAAGGTCATGAGGGTGAGCAAACACTTTTCCTGTATAATGCTTTGTGAAAGCCTTTGACAGTTTTTCACTTCATACAAAAAGAACAAAAATGCAGAATCATCTCCTGCCAACAGTCTCCTCGTCTCTTCATGTGCTGTATATGCTATGGATTTGTTTTCTCAATTAAGTTTTGTAGGGGAAACGTATTTTCTGCCAGAATGTTCTTCTCTTATGTTTGTTTCCTGGTGTAGGAAGCCTTACATTGATAATAGGCAACAGAAGCACTTTTGTAAAGTAAGTAGTAAACTAGGCTAAACATGTCGTGTCTCGTCCTTCAAGTCACTTTTGACAATTCAGTCTTAATTTAACGTGATTTTTCCTTAACTTTAACCAATATCTGCGAGTGCCTAAGCCTAACCATAAACAGGTTGATTCATGCTTTATTTGTTACAAATAGATATTGCGTCACAAGAGTGGATATTATAGGAATAACAAATTAAAGATTTCGTCACTGAACAACTATGACACCTTTAATAATTTGTGTTTGGACATAAAAGTGGCAGTTGTGGTTATATTGCATTTCTTCATCATTACCCATCAGCATCCACATTGTTCATCACAGACACTCTATTGTATACTAAATGTTAGCTCAACATTTATTGTCACAGACGGTGTGTCAGTGTTTTTGTTCTGTCTGTCATTGGAAAGAGAAGAAGAACATCTCTGTCTCTCTTTTGTCCTTTTTCTTCTTTTCTGGATAACAGGACAGATATATCTCTGCATAGTATCAGTTTACAGAGAGTTACACACACACGTACACACACATTCACACCCTGAGGTGAAAACGAATGTCTGTATGTCATTCAACAACCACCCCGTAGTGTCTTGGCTTTAACAAGAGGTACTCGTCATCCTCCACAACACCCCAGTTACTCCCCCCGCAGGGGTGAAACTTCCCCTGCTCCCCTGGAACTCACTCAACTCTTCCTCCATCATGCTGTGGTCCACTCGAGCTACCCGATGAACGTCATACACCCTGCTGCGATAAGAAGGAATTCATAATGAGTGCGAACAAACACACCCACAGAAACACGGTGAACTACGTTTGACTGTTTCCAATAGAAACCAACTTTGATCCTGAAACTGAAACTTCTGTGTCTATTGTGGACGAGGTTTGCTGCAGTTGGCCTCGATACAGTGACTTCAAGACCTAACTGATTGAAGTTTCTGTAATCCTTCTCTGTGTATGAAAAAAAGAGCTTCCTCGCCACTATTTTCCTAAGCTTGGTTTCGCAGGGCTCAATAAACTTTTGTGTGGCTTGATAAATGAGTTTGTAAAACAGCTCCTGAGAAATAAAACAAAATCGCAGCAAGATGAATGGGGGAGGAAGTTGTAGTTTCCGGGTGGGGGTGAGAGTGGTTTGGGTGGGGAAGCCGAACGCTGACACGCCCAATGTCTGTGTGTATGACACCAAATCTCAGCATTCAGCCACACAATTGACCGAACGAAAACATGTCACAGATTGTATTTCTCCTCTGACCTTTAGTTGTGAATTGAACATTTTCCAAGGCTGAACTCAGGGTTTGTCCTCTTCTGTCCCCTTTTCACACACGCATTCACCCTCATGTATCAATTACTTGTTTTATTTGCTTTGTCAATCAAAAAACCTACTTAACATTGTTTTATCCGAATCATACTTCCTTCTTAAATTTCTGAGAATCGCTTATAAACAGGATTTTGAAGTGATGCCATCTTACATCTCTACCATTGGAAATTACTGTTTGCAAACATGGTTGAATGCAATGCAATTTTAATATTCTCAATATCTGTGATTGAAATTAACAGCACTACCCCCCCCAAAAAAAAAAATAAGTGTTGAAATTAATTATTTGGTGTTGTAGCATTGCTGCAGGGTAATTTCCAAAAAATGTGGAAGCTCATTTTGTGGCAAAGGGAACTGTTACCACTTAAATACATTTCTACATTTTGGTATATATATATAACCACTCAGTTACCAAGGTACTCTAATATCTAGCACCACCAACACTACTATTTATTTTAGGTTTTGGTAAATTCTGATTTATTTGATGTACAGTAAACAATAAACAAAAAAATTTATTTTAGAGGAAAGAAAAGAATGAGAAAAAGAAAAATCAGCAGCCGTGAACAGGAGATTTACTCAACATGAAGACATGGAAAAACAACCCTGCAGCAGAGTTTCCTTTGCAGCACTTTCTCATTGACAATGTATGATCTTGATGATTTGCAGCACTGTCCAATTAAGTTACTGAAGTAACCTTGAACATCAAAGCAACATAATTTGGGGCTCGGGGCCAAAAAATGCCAGAAAGATGACAAGAGAGAAGGAATTTGGTCTTTTGTGTCAGATTTTTCTTATTTAAGTGGAAACTCCCTTAATTAAAATGAAGTCCCTTTGAAGACAAAACACACGAAAGGAAGAAAAAGTTCTGAGGAGCATCATTTATTTTGGTGCGCTTTCATTTCGAGGTCTTTTGATTTTCTTCTTATCACAGACAAGAGTCACGCTGGACACACATCAAAATAATGATTCAAACTAAACCTCACACTAACTCTTGCATAGAGGAGCAACATAAGACAAGTCATCACTTATCTGTTGTTAACATCCCGCTTAGCATCAGAACGTTAGCATTGTCATCGTGCACATGTTAGCATGCTCATGTTAGCATTTAGCTCAAAGCCCCGCATGGCTGTAGACTTTTTAGGCTTGTTTTAACATCAGATATGATATCAGATTTAAAGTTTAATGGTTCTTAAAAGTTACCAAGTATTTTTTCATTAAGAGAGGGCTGCACAGAAGAAGAAGAAGAAGAAGAAGAAGAAGAAGAAGAAGGAGAAGAAGAAGAAGAAGAAGAAGAAGGAGAAGAAGAAGAAGAAGAAGAAAAAGAAGAAGAAGAAGCAGAAGAAGAAGAAGACGAAGGAGAAGAAGAAGAAGAAGAAGAAGCAGAAGAAGGAGGAGAAGAAGCAGAAGAAGAAGAAGAAGCAGAAGAAGGAGGAGAAGAAGAAGAACAAGAAGAAGAAGCAGAAGAAGCAGAAGAAGAAGAAGAAGACGAAGGAGAAGAAGAAGAAGAAGCAGAAGAAGGAGGAGAAGAAGAAGAAGCAGAAGAAGAAGGAGGAGAAGAAGAAGAAGAAAAAGCAGAAGAAGAAAAAGCAGGAGAAGAAGCAGAAGAAGAAGAAGAAGAAGAAGAAGAAGCAGAAGAAGAAGAAGCAGAAGAAGAAGCAGAAGAAGAAGAAGAAGAAGAAGAAGAAGAAGAAGAAGGAGGAGAAGAAGAAGAAGAAGAAGAAGAAGGAGGAGAAGAAGAAGAAGAAGAAGAAGAAGGAGAAGAAGAAGAAGAAGAAGCAGAAGAAGGAGAAGAAGAAGAAGAAGAAGCAGAAGCAGAAGAAGAAGCAGAAGAAGAAGAAGAAGAAGAAGAAGAGAGATATCGGTAAAACAATGATGAAGTCAAGATAGACGCTACAGCACTTTCCTGTGTAAAACTAAAGCTTATTGTTCAGCTTCATGCAGAAGTATTGTCAACGATACATACGTCATACATCATCACACATTTCACCAGATGAGAAGTGGTAAGATATCAGAGTGTTTCAGTCCGGTCTGTAAACTCACACTTGTCTGTTTTGTATATTGATGGATGAACATTTTCATTGAGGTCGGTATGTCACCAGTAAAGGCTGCAACCCAAACTGGGCTTTCCATCCCGGCCTTACACTTGGTATACGGCTTGTAATTCTATAGGAAAAGTGGGGGTTTTGAACAAACACAGGTTTTAGGGAGGAGGCGTGCGTAGGTGTGTGTTTCACCACTCTCTGCTACAGTATTAAATAGCTTTCCTTCACATACCTGTCACCTTGTAATCAATAATGCTAGAATAACACCTGACACACAACAGCCATCAGTAACCTGTCACTCATTCACACCCAAACTTATCCGCACATGCACACAAGCTAAAAAGCATCTATCATCCATAACTGTCTGGTAGCTGCTCAGACAGGCTCTCCTATGAACGCCGTGCAGCTCCAGAGCTTCCAGGCATCATCCATCACCTCGGCCCACCAGAGGGGGTCCATGGCAGGGACACACACAGGCAGCGAACCTGATCCACACCAGGCCACGGACTGGTCACACACAGACCTTCCTCTGGGGGTGGACAAATACAAACACCCGTAAAACACAGTTCCCCTACAAGCACACACAGGTGCCCTTTTACTTTGCTCCGAGCTTTAAAAACACGTCACCTCACTCTCTGTCATTACGCTGCGTAATTATTTTCAGTCCTTAATCCACATTCTTAATTAAAACCTCAGACATTTTCCCCCTACTTTCCACCCATTCTCACCACACTCTTCCCCTCCTCCTGCTTCTCCCGCTATGCGGATTATGTTTGCAGTACGGTGTATAAATAGTGCTGAGTAGGTGGCCTTGTAATGGAAACATAGATATACAGATATCAAAGGCTCAGTCCCCTTCTTTCATATTCTACACACATTAATCAAGATGGATGTGTCTGTGCACATGTGTCCGCGGCTTTCGGCACATGTGCAGTGTGCAGCCGTGCATGCCCATCTGGAAATGTGTGCGTGCAATGTGCATGTCATGGCAGCGGGTGAGAATGTATGGCAGCACAGTTTACACTTTCTCACAAGGGCAGGCTCAGTAAAAGCTTGAGGTAGGCTTAAAGAGGTTTAAACGAAAAGCTCAATCAACTTGCGGATTTCTGCTCCTTTGCAACATCTCTGGCCTGTTTAATTCACAAGTGAGGCGTAATGGCTGAAAGAAATGAGAATGTAACTCAGTACAGAGGTAAAGGTGCTCATAACATACAGCCGTGAGAAACATTATCAACTCTGCTCTGCCATTAGCATCAGTCACGAGACGCTTAGTGTACTGTGGTGTACATTTAGTCCATCCTTCATGATCCTATTCCCATGACCTGGTTCTTCTCAAATAGCAGAGTGCATGGTCTTATCTTGCTGAGAAAAAGCCTTATTTACGCTCAATAGTGTCATAAAAGCTTTTTTCTCCCTAAAAGTATTGAGTTTATGTTTTGATTTCCTGTTTATTTCATCATCTTGAACACTTTATGTTAACTATCGGTTCTTGTGGGATCACCATTTTCACTCACCAGGTCAGCTCTCTCTTTTCAAACCCTGTGTTGTAGGACCCCGTCCCCTATCTTACCTCCAGGGCTTGAGGAAGGCTCTAACATTTGGTGTAAACACTATTGATGGGTGTATGATTTTGTATCTAAGTGTGTTGCGGTGTCAGCATGGTGGAGGGGAGATAAAGAGCTCGGCAGTTTGGTTCCAGGGATAAGGCACCACTGCGGTAACGGTGGTTTTCAGCGTAGCCCTCTTTTCTCTCAACGCCAGGGCTCTGACATGTTCAGCCTGAAGAAAACTAACTCCTCTGAGTATCATGATTTTATAAGAAGTCATCACATAAATCTCACCATTTGTGATGTGTACATTTCTGCCTGGTTACATCATGTTTTGTGATTTAGTTACTGTGTAGTTTTCCAGCATGAGTCAGAGTCGAGCCAGGAAGTGACAGTTGCAGCTATAAATGTCTTAACTTGAATTCTGAGGAGATGGAAATGGTGTCAGAGAATTTGTGTTGGTGGTAGTTCTGCTGGGACATTGTACTGACTTGTTAAATAGAAGCACAAGAGTGGAAAGAACCCAAATTGGACTCTGGAGCAGGATAAAGTTCAACCTTTAGAAATAAAAAGACGCCGCTACAGTCCAACGAGAGTCCTAACATTGCTCACACACATGCAGGCCTCCCAGAGGATTTCACATGTGTATGTATATTTGTGTCATCTGACAGTACCTGGGCGTGCCTGGGCGTCTTCAAACCTTGAATATGTTTTTGTCCACTTCGGGGCGGCGGAAACAAGCTGTAAACACTACATCGACATTTTATTACGTTTTAGTTAGCAAACAGCTGCGTATATTTACACATCCAGGAGACTGGGAGAAACATTAGCATTCATCTGGAGTCATGTTTCTGGAAACCTGTTGCAAGTCAGATGTGTGCACATGGAGAGTGAACCAAAAAAGTTGCAGGCCAGAAAAAGGAGTCAAACCACATAAATTACAGTCGGTTTAAAAAAATCTCATTGGGTTTGTCATAATGAGCGACCCCTTCCACATTACACATAGTAATTTGATCAGTATTTTAAAAAGTATTTGTTATAGAAGCTTTAAAGAATAAATATCCCAAGAAATGCAATCCTGCGTAGCAAAGATAGCAGGGAAGCTGTAGGGCAACGAGGGGAAATACCCCAGTGTCCACTATAACCTGCCCCAACATCTGGACATGATATCTACCGCCGCTGCTCAGGAATGACGCAGAAGGAAAGAGAGTCCCACCCTCGCAACCCATGTCTCCATTCCCCTGATCTTTGCCATCACTGAATATGTCAAAACCCTTATGGAACATTTCACACAACCTTATGCAGTGAAGGTGATATGGATTTTAATCTGCGTTTACCCATAAATCACTCGGGGAAGACAGCTTGGAGACAGCTCTGGACACAACGATGAAAATTGGCCCCTGATGGCATCAAGCTGCTGCTAAAAAGAAAAATTCCAGCCCAGAACATTGAGATGTTGCCAAGGCAATGACATGAATCACTTCTTGTTTTTCTGGTAGGATTTGAAGATGCTATTCACCGGTTTCTATTCTCCTTTGTCTACGAGTAATCTGATTCTCCCACTGGTCACTATCATAATCATCAGAACAGTTATCCTATACCTTTATGCATTCATGGGCTTCAGGAACATTATTTTCTGCTTTTGTTTTACACAAAGGATTCGATATGGATCTGAGTGCACTGTGTAACAAATCCACACAAGCAGGCATACGCAACAAAAAAAAACACACACATTTGATTATATGTTCAGGGACCTGCCAAAAGTATGTGAATGACTTAAGTCTGAAAAATGTTGACTCTCATAGTGAGGTGGAATATTTTCCCAAAACAGTCCAGAGAAACACTAAAAATAAAGATAAAGATGCTCTTTCAGATTCCAGATTCGGTGGGGTTGAACTTTCTCTCACCTCCAGAGGCAGGGTAGGGACACAGCAGAGAAAACAGAGAGCGGGCCAGGGGAAATTCCTGCCAGGGATCCATGAGTGTCTTAATACCACAGGAATGCATAAGTGAAATTTACTCGACTGTCATGACAACTACAGATACGCAGATAAAGCCGGGCCGTCCCAGGCAGCATTGTGGTTGTTATTACTGCTGTTACTGTTTGTTCTTATTTGCTCTGCAGACATGTGTGCATTGTGTTTGTTTCAGGCTTCATCACATTGTCCAATACTTGTAAAAGTTGTTTTTGTTGTTGTTTGTTTACAGCTTTTAAGGAATCTTCCCAGATGTGTGTGGTCGTAGACATACGTATGTCTAAACATCAACACGTAATTAAACTGGTATCTTATCATCTAATTTCTCTTATTAAAGCAAGCAAGCATTTTCCCAAAACAAAGGAATATTTCTTTAGATAACAAACTTTATTCCATAAGGAATATTCCAGTCATTTAAGTTCAAACAGGAATAAAATGTAGGATAATATCAGTACAGCATTTTATATTGCATTTATGAATCTAGAACGTCTACTTTCATTTTATGTTAAACCAAAGGAATAGTTTAAGATTTGGGGAAATAGCCTTTCCTACCGAGAGTTAGAACAAAAACAAATACTGAGAAGGGCACTCAGGGAGAGCAGACCACCGCCATAGCCAAATGCCATTTCTCGCAATATTAATGAAAGTGAAAAATTGTTTGTTTGTTTGCCTCGTGATTCGGATCTGCTCCAAAAATGTAATTTCTTCTCCCTCGGCCCGTGTTAAACCTTTCCAAAAAGTTTCATGAAAATCGGGCCAGAAGTTTTTCCGTAATCCTGCTGACAAACAAACAAACCGAATCGTAAACATAACCTTTTTGGCAGTAATAATGTGCAAAATTGGACAATGTTAGGACACTGCAGGAGCACTGCGAACATAAAACTTTATCTTAGAGTGACATGGTTACTGTAACGGCAGGAGTTACCCACAGGACTGGTTATTTTACTCAAGGGAAATCCACCCTGACTAACCACTAATAGTTTTTGTTCTCCAGTGCTAACCTTACATAACCCAGTAAAGGAAACACCCTGTCACATCCTGAACAACAACAATGATTAGTTACATTGCTGAAGCTCAATGCTGGGTGGATCTCCTCCATAACTGCCAGCGTTTCTATTTGTTTGTGTCAGATAGTTTGTGCATTAGCGAGAGAAAAGATCTGTCAAGGCTCGTGTGGATTTGTGCTTTACTTTGTGCAGCACAACTCCCTATCCTCCATTCCTGTTGATGGAGTAGCTCGTGAAATGCGTTGGCAGAGCGCCCATTGATCCTTGCTCTTCAATTGTGATCCATAACTTCTGTATTCTCTTCTTCTCTCTTTTTGCCATGGGATGTTAAGATAAGGCCAATAAGATAAGACATAAACACCTTACTCTATGGCGCTCGGGAAACTTTTAAACTCTTTTATTTGCCTTACATGGATATCACATGGATAACGCCGTAACTCAAGTTTAATGCAATGCTGTGCATATACACTAAATCCAACCACAGCGGCTTGTTCCACTATAGCTGCTTCTTTCCACACCCTCTTCTCTCATCTGACGAGCAGAGCGGTGCCATACAGCAGAGTCCATTATTAGCTTCTATACATGTTGGCCCTCTGCCAGGCCCCTCTGGTAAGCCACTCAAAGAGGCCAGCGCCAGCCAAAGCCTGAAGCGTTCCCATGCCAAACAAGAACAGATCACTAAAGTCAATATTAGCCTCCAATGCAGCCAACCGGCAGCAGGAAAAAGCAGAATACCAGAAGCAAAAATACCTCAAAGGACATCTAAAGGCTGAATGAAAACACTCCGATAGGAACGTAGGAGCGGCCACAATAAAACCTGAAGTTTAGTGAAGTGCTCTCGTACGTCTGAGTCTCCCGGGGGCTGTAACCCATCACACTCCTGCTCTCCCTTCCGTCCGTTCTGTGCGTGAGGTTAATTGGAGAGTGGGGCAACACTATGTCAGGATGTGTGTGTAAGTCTTTAGAGTCAGGCTTTTTTATTTATTTATTTTTTTAATGGAGCGAGCAATTTCCCCTGATAACGGCGCGCAAATGTTTTACTGCCAGGACTGAAGACTCGATGGAGTATAAAGTTCCCATAAATCCAAGCTCTGATACTCTTACAGTGACAGCCATCTCAGATTTGTTGTTTACTGCATGTGAAGAGTTACTTTCTGACATTTAGAATAATTGCCCCTCTGTGTGCTGAATGTACAGAGAGCGATAGCGCTATTGATTGGTCTTTTTTCAACTTAATAAACAGCAGGCAGAGCGCAATACCTCGCTGTGTCGTGTTACATTCAAGCTGCGGCTTTATTGCAGCAGGAAATATTGAGATATTGAATATTTTTGGAACAATGACCCTCTTCTTTGTTGAATTTCCCCCCGTGTGCTTGTTATCCATGGCCTCTCTTGCGAAAGAGATTTTGATCTTAATGAGATTACCTAATAAAAAATAAAATTGCCCTTTTTATTTTGAAAACCTGACATTTAGTTTTGATGACTGAAGTGCCTTGGATCCATCAGAAGTACCCTGACATTAAGTGACATTATCCACATTTAGTGAGTCATCTGAAAAAATACACCACCAAACAACAAGATTAGAAACATTAAGGCACATTATCAGATACTTTAGCAGCTGATATTTTGAGTCTTTTTCCTGTAGTTTTCCCTATAGACCTGCCTTTTAGTTGCCAATGCAACTGTACTTACTCATTCACAGAAGCAGCAGCTAATCCAGCCCAGTCCAACATACACATTGGTACAGTTCCCAAGTGATTATGATCTTTCAGTTGTGTTTGTGTTTGATTTCTTAAATATTGTGAAAGTGTGTGATTTTGGTCTCAACTAGGTTAGTGTGTTTGTATGATTTGAATGTACATAACTCCATCTGTGTGCATTGCAGATACCAGTGTCCTGCAGTGAAAATCCCTCAACAACTCTTCTCTGAGGATAAGGATTTTGGGGAATTTCTTGATACAGCTCACTTCTTAAGCGCTCTCCACGGTTGGCCCAACAGCTGTTGGAAACACCAGATGTGGGGTCAGGATTCACACTCCCACTTGGATCATCTCATAGTGATATTTGTCACTTTTTCTTTTCAAAATAAAGTTATTTTCTCCAAAAACAATGGCCGGTCATTGCCAAAGATGTGTTATTTATTTCCACAGCTGAGTAATGTTCTGCAGCTGATGTTTGTGTTGTATTCTTAGCACTAGCAGCGTGTTAAACTCTTCTCAGCAGATGACGGGACCCTCATGATTCACGCTGCAGCCTGCACATGGATATCGATCGGGCCAAGAGTTTGGACAAACACTCTCATTTGTTGCCAGATTTTCTTTAGTTCTGTTAGACTTTAAGACTGTGTCTGTATCATGTGTGTGAATATAAATATAAATGCAAAAAAAAGCTTCAAAAACATTTCAGATTTAGTTTGGTGGATATTGCAAATATAAGATCAATAAACATCTTTCTGTCTGATCTCAGAAAGCAATTTCAGAAGAACAGGATTTTCCGTTTTCATTAACCAAACTCCTGCACATAAGCACATGTTGTGAGAAAATATGAAACCCTGCTGTGTGTTTTCAGCAGCCCCCTTGCATTCACAATCTTCAAATATTGAAGATTAAATTGAGTGGATTAGATTTTCTATGAAGTCTGGAGGTAAGCTTCGCTCACATAAATCTACTCGGTGGGGCTATGGTATTAAATCACCAAAAACTTTTTTTTACAGGCAATTACTGTTATATGCTGGCCACTAGTGCTCTGAAGTGTGCTGAGGTCAGGGTACATACCGCCGAGGTCATGTCACAAAATACACACCGTGACACAAATTGATTTAATGCTGTTTAAATAACTGACATAAAGCTGCTTATCCTGATGACATTAACAGATTTAGACAACATCTAACCACATACATATGTTAATGTTAAAGGACCACTTTCACTAGTTCACTTTAGGTACTTTTATGTATGTAATGATGTGACATACTATATTTCATTGTATATACCCTAAATCCTGCAATCACAGGCCAAGCAGCACAAATAAAGACCAACAATTGAGTTTTCCTGGTTCCAAAGTCTGAATTGAATGTAGTTAATGATTAGTCTTGGGACCACAATGTGAAAAGTAAAATTATATCTTAAATTCTTGAGATCTAGTGTTTTTTTTTTTAGCATTTCCTTTGTGTCTCGCCTCCTTAACATACCTGCCTGATTGGATCATTACTTGGTCAACCTATAAAGACGCAGTTTGCAGGATGTACAGACAGTCCTGCTGTGCTTGTTCCTACTAATCCTACTTTATATTTTTTATGGACATCCCGACATCAAATACTCAAAGTTTGCGTGTTGAGCATCCATAATAAAGGCCTGTGACCGTCCACTGGCAGGAAAACAAACTTGATTGGGAGCATTAACCTAGCGGAGGGAGGTCGCACCCTCCCCACCCTTCCCTTTCCACTAATGGACCCCAACCACGAGGACATAAAGCCCAGGAAGGAAGAAAGGCTGCAAGGACACACGCTGCACACTCTCCTTCCGACCATCCCAAGAAACTGGTTTATCGCTTTCTGTTTGCTCAGGAGGCTAGAGTCAACTTCTGGCGGGAAGCGAGAGGAAGGTTTCAATCAAGATAATACATGAAAAGTTTGGACTCGTACCAAGTCCTTCATGATCAACCACTGCGGAGCAAAAGAGAAAAGACAGTGCAGCACTGTCTCCGTTCCTGTTCCTGTCTTCTGTAGCAGAGATCAAAGGTCACATAGACCCAACATATCCAGGGTTACAGGTCACATACTGTTCAATGTAAACGTACAAGTCTTGAAGAGCACACACACACAGGAATTCTTACTATATGGAATCAACGAACCATTTCCCCATTAAGCTTAGAAACTGTAAGATAGGAAGCTGTGTCTCAGTATGGTGTTTCAGTAGGTTCCTTATTGGAACTGAGCTCTCCATTGATTTACCAGATAATTTATTCATAGTCGGTAAATGATGCATTTCAAAAGACTATTAAACAGGTTTAAACATGTTTGATACACGCTGTTAATTAGCCACCTGTAACGGCTAAATCTAAACCACCAGGGACATAATTGAAAGTGCTGATGAAGCCATATGCCAGCTTAATGAAAGAAGTACCTTGTGGGAACACTCTGGGAAAAGAAATCATTTGAAAGAATAGTCTTTTACTTACTTTTTAACAGCTCAACAACAGGCAACTCATCATAATGGCTAATGCATATGAAAATGAACACGCACTAATTTCGAATTGGAATTGATTAGTCTTTTTAAAATAAGACATTTTTGAATTGTCTTCACAGATCACTGAGATGCAGGAATGCATGTAATGAGAAATCTTTCATCCACTTTAGGACAGCAGACCATACGCGCCACGAAGAAGTAGAATATATACAGTACACACACAGACGTAAAGAGTTTGATCATCCAAACAAATTCTGAATGTCTCCATTATATCTGGAGGTGCCCACCCTATGTAAGATGATACAGTATTACAGAGAGGCCAGAATTAAAGCTCAATCCACAATGTAAGGCTGGTGAATCAGCTTTACACCAGTAAGGACTTTACGTTTGTCTTTATGCTTAATGTGCAGTATATATAAATAAGATTCATGCAACTCAGTGCTTTTTGAAAAAGTGTTCTGATATTGTACATACATCAAACAGCATGTCATTATTATATACAATTATGTGAATATAGTGACAGTTAACTACTGCTGCATTATTTCTTCTGGAGTGTTATTAAAAATAAGAATATTTCAACATTGAGCAATAGAAAGCAGCTTGACAGCGCCCTGAAAACGAGTGCAAGTCACATTCCTGAGCTGCACTAAACCAAAAGAAGGTGTTTTTAATGGATACCTCCAGTAAGCAGAGGCCTATGGTTGGCTAAAAAGGATGTGCTTGGTGTGAGAGCTGTTTACAGCAAAGGTTGAAGAATGTGTCTTTGTGTCAGCTGCAGCAGAGCGATAGATCGCTCTTAAAGACAAAACACAGACGCATCAACCTTGAGTGGAACCTAACCACTTGAAAATGTTCATTTTTGCTCAAAATATTGTTTCAACTATTTCAGATAAGTGTCGCTTAATGAGCTGTGGACCTGTGTTCCTTGGACACCTACATCAACTCTCAAGAACCAGAGACACCGTGTAGGACTTTTGTATGAACAGACTTATAAAACCTTCAGCAGTTATGCTACTGGTCCACGAAATGACTGTCAAAGCCTCTTTACTACCTTCCTCAGAGACTCTTTAGGCCCCAGTTCTTTATGAAGCCAACTTACTCTTCCTCAACCATACTCAAAAATCACATATATCATCTTCCAGTCTGCCACAGCGCACCGTGCCACCAGTGTTTCCATCATAGCTGCAGTAAATGCAAAACGTGGGTAAAACTCGTAAATGTCAGATTCTGTTTAGTCAATCTGGATATATGAGTGTGGCTCTTTGTGGGCTGGGCCACAGCAGAGTGCTGCAGAGACTTTATAAAACCTCAGCCATCTGCTTCTTATAAATCAGAGCAACTTAAACACTCATCTGAAAAAATATTCATACCATTTGCGGACTATGTTCAAGATGATGACTGTGACAAGCAAATAAAACAAATCAAAATAACTATAACTGTGTGCAGTGAAGATAGCCTGCTGCTAATTATTTCTGAATGGATTATTCAGGACTAAAGTGTTTTGTTGATAAGCATTTTATAGATCTGCACTAAAGATTTTTTTTTTAATGGAAACCTATTTGCTTGTTTTGTCTGGTTTATTGTTAGTTCATTTCTAAGTTGGCAGGTAACGGGATATTAAAGACTTTTCCAACTGATCTTTCTTTTATTTATGCGGGAGGTTTTCTTTCTTTTGAGGAATAGATTCATCACAGGTCTTTTGCAGACAATAGTAACCCTGCAAGCTAGACTTTTCTTTCCATCCAGCCAACTGCTTGAATCAATAAAACCTATTTTCTAAAGCCCAGAGAACTTTATATCATTGAATTACTGTGTCCTTGTAGCACCGATGGTAAAACAAATATTTTCTTCAATGGGGCCATTAAACTATCTATCTGGTTGTACTGACACGTAACTTATATTTTTAGTAATGGCACAGTTGAACAACAATGGCTAAATACAGAGAGAAAATAGAAGCAGTGAGTGTGTTGGACAATTTGAATTGAGAAAGAATTCAAAAGCTTTGGCAATGTTATACCTTTTGCACCATTTAGTAAACTGTGTCCCACGTAACACAATACCCTGATTACAAAACTGTGTCCCGTATTACCCAACAAAGTTTCCTATCATTAAAAACAGCCCTAAGAAAATGTAGTTTTTAGGTTTTATTCACAGACTTCTCTGCCATTGTTGTTTCTCATGGTCCAATAACAAGTATTGGCACCGTTTTTGCACCATGGAGAGGCAAGCTTACATGAGTTTTTATTTCTTTAACCTTCTCCTCAACCAACACACAGCCATTCAAATTAAATCCACTGTGCTACGCTTAAAATGACCCATATGAGCCTTGCGCCATCTAGTGTCGTGAAGTAGCCGATGTCTTATTTTGAAGGCGGAAGTTTGAGGCCAGAATTGCATCACCTGAGTGAGACCGGAAATCAGTCAATTTTGTCTAAAAATATATTTTTGAGACTGTAGGAAAAATGATATGTAGTTAAAGTGTTTTCAAAATTATTATCAACACATATTCAATGACATTGCTTGTTTGAACTGAAAGATAGCAGATAGAAATTTATTGACAGAGCAAAACAGGAATTGATTACTTGTTTATTTTCAGTTTTCTTTTTATCCATACATATATATATGTATTATATATTTAATATTTTCTATATATCCCCATAAACTTTATATGACCTATCCTTATTTCATGCCTTGCAAATAAGCAATAGGCCTACCATACCAAATGGTGGAATGTAAAGTACATTTACTTAAGTAATGTCCTAAAGTACAGTTTTGAGGTAGGCCTACTCTACTTTACTTGAGTTATTCCATTTAATGCTACTTTATAATTCTACTTATATTTACACACTATATTTTGGAATCCAATATTGTATTTTTTACTTCACTACATTTTGTGTGAAAACATTAGTTTACAGATTCAAAATGATAAATCAACTAATAGATTATGATATATAATTATGCATTGTATCAGTATACAAAGCAATTAAAATGTGCTTTAGTTTTACCAGCTGCAACATTAAAGGGATCCTAAAAAGGCTCATTCTGCATGATGAGTAGCTTTGATTTAGTACTTTAAGTTTATTTTGGTGCAAATACTTAAAAAGTCCTACTTTTACTTAAATAAGATTTTGAATGCAGGGCTGGCTTAAGTACTTTTTCCACCACTGATTTTATGCTAAATATTTTATTTTAACAGCCACATGTCAGCATTAGTGCTGTGTTTTAATTGACTAAACATGTCTGGTCGTTTGACATATTAGAAGACATTGGGACTTTTATTTTGAAGGTTCCCAGCGGAAGTTGTCCTTTATGTTATGGCTAAGTGGCGTTAGCTGCCAGGCTGCGTGCAGACAGTGACAGCATGGCTTACAGTGCAAAGATCGGTCCGTCCATCCTCAGCAGCGACCTGGCCTGTCTGGGCCGCGAGTGCGTGCGGATGATGGGGTGCGGGGCAGATTACCTGCACCTCGACGTGATGGACGGGTCAGTTTATCACTTAGTTCGGACTAGCTAGCATGCTAACGGCTAGCAAGCCCAGTGGAAGTTCAATGCGCGAGAGCTAAAGTTGGCTAACGTCCACGAGCTAAGATAGCGTGACAGAAGTTAAGCTGGGGAAGCCAACATTTATGTAACTGGATTTATTATGTCAATTAATGCTTTGTAAAGCCCCAGGGTGTCAAACATTGTAATGTCGTCCATGTCTTCACAGCAGACTTCCTTGTTCTGCCTGCTGGTTTAGTCAGTGTTTACCTTCCTCTGCACTTGTGCAAGGCGTTGGTTTGCAACTGTTCATGCATTTCATCACAGCTGAAAGTCAAATATCTGTTTTTGTTTCCCTTGTGAAGGCACTTTGTCCCCAACCTCACATTTGGACATCCCATGGTAGAGTGCCTGAGGAAGTCAGTAGGCCAGGACCCTTTCTTTGGTGAGAGGAGACTCATCCCCAAACATATGCTCAATTTACCTTAACCCAATTATCCACTGAATCATGAATGCCTCTGCTGTGTGCAGTACTGTGACAGTGTTAATGTTGCAGACATGCACATGATGGTGTCTCGGCCGGAGCAGTGGGTGAAGCCCATGGCTGCCGCAGGAGCCAACCAGTATACATTCCACATAGAGTCCACCACCAACCCTGGTAACCTCATCAAAGAGATAAGGGAGAGCGGCATGAAGGTGAGAAAATAAGATTATTGGCATGAGTTACAAACACAAGTGCTGAGGCGACTGTTTTATATTTTATGTCTTCACACTGACACTGTGAGTTTTGTAGGTGGGTTTGGCCATAAAGCCTGGTACTACTGTTGAGGAGCTAGCACCCTGGGCTAACCAGATCGATATGGCTCTGGTCATGACTGTTGAACCTGGCTTTGGAGGACAGAAGTTCATGGAGGACATGATGCCCAAGGTGAGGACAAAACACAGGTAGAGGAAGAAAAAAAACTAGGCTTCTAAGATGACCATACAGTAAGTCAGCACCTCTTTAATAGTGTTATTTTGAGACATAATGAGATGCATACCAAGGCCATTTGTACTGATTCAACATTGTGCTGCAGCAAGAAAGCTGAGAGAGAAATCACCATTATGACAATGTCTTAGTTTTTCCCTAATATACGTCATATCACAAAAAATAGCGACAGAAGAGCATTTCGTGCTCATAGATCAGGTAGAGTTTCACTTTCACAGTGACGTGAGGCTCAAATGCCAAGTTTCTGCTTTACCACAGAAGTATAAAGAATTATATTGCAGAAGTACCAAATATAGTGTGTTTCACTGTCAGTGCTCTCTTCTCTCGCTCCTGTTTTTAGAACACGTGGGGTCATTTAAAAGTCTATAACTGTTCACAGCTCTGATAAAAGCCCTCGTTCACCAAAATATTTTTGTCGTGACTCGTGTTCAAATTTAGTCCAGAGGATGTTTCTGATTCAACCTGAAGTACTGTGTCTTCTTTCTTTTTTTTTTGCAGTTCTAATTATATCTGAAACTTGTGTTGTGGATATGGTCTCCTGCAGGTTTTAAGCTCTTTGTTTATGTGCGTGTGTCCAGGTGAGTTGGTTGAGGAGTCAGTTCCCTTCATTAGACATTGAAGTAGACGGAGGAGTCGGCCCAGACACCATTCACAAGTGTGCAGAGGTAAGGAGTACACACATCACTCTTAGTTCAAATCCCTTGTTATTTTCTTGGTTTCTTTTACACTAAGTTTATGCTCGTATGCTCTTGTTTGCTCCAGGCAGGAGCCAACATGATCGTGTCAGGCAGCGCTGTGATAGGCAACGACGACCCTCGTTCCGTCATCGCTCTCCTGCGCACCGTGGTGGCCGAAGCAATCCAGAAACGCTCGCTGGACCGCTGAGATGTCCTCTTGTGACGCCCTAACCTGCCCGTCCCAGCAACACCACGCAGCAGCCAGGGGAACGGACTCGATACGGACATTTCTGGGGTTGAGGTCAGGGGTCACGGGGTCAGAGCAGGGGGGGGCGAATGGCCAAAAGTCAAATCACTTTAATGGAAGTGAAGCTGCACCGTGCCTCGACGAAACCTTTCGAACTTCATCCTGTCACAGTCTCTGAACAGTTAACTCAAAGTGAGTCATCTCAGCACGGGAACAACCATTGCAGGACTGGAGTTGAGGTTATGCTTATTTCACATCTGTAAACATTCCTGAATATTGTTTGACACTGTTTTAAAATGTAATTAAATAAATAAAATTGTCCAAGGAGCACTGTGTTTAGTACATCTTCAGTTTTACAAGTAATTTTCTGACTACCATCCGAAATCATGTTTCATACATCATTAAACCGTTTTGGCTCTTTTTAGCTGTTTTGTTGAAATAAGCCATTCACAGTTGCCCCACTACTGCGCATGCATAATGTACACTTCTAAATTTCATGGTTTTGCTAATTAAAAAGACTCCAATGAAGTGGTGTGTGGATTTCTTTGCAGTTTGCCCCCGAGTGTGGTTCATGTTACCAAAAAGAAGGAGAAAAGAAGACCTATTAAACCTACTGAACAATGTTACAGTAGCTTGGCAAATGCAATACATACTCCTACACATTTTTACTTTTTTTTATTTTTTATTTTAAGGTAAAAACATATCTTGATCCAGGAATATATTTTAATGGCATACTGTACACTACTTTATGATAATAAACAAATCTGTATTTTTAGGCATTTCTGAATCACCAAAAGCATTATATACAGTATATAACAGTATATACAGTATATATATGCAGTGGTGTATTGTAACTGAGTACATTTGTTCAAGTATTGAGCTTAAATACAATTTTTGAGGAAAATAATAATTTTTACTCCACTACATTTACTTGACAGCTATAGTTACTCGTTACAGAGCAGATTAAGATTTTTACATAGATTTCTTTACTTTTTATGATGAGTACATTATGCCTTTAATTCTTCAATGCTTTTACTTAAGACTTTGAATGTAGAATTTATTTAAAATACATACAAATCAAGCTGTGTTACTGACTTTTACTCCTTTTTGATACACTAGATGGCGAGTCTGGACAGAAATCAATTACACTTCTATGACTAAGAAATCCTAATTAGTTTGTAAGCATATGTTATAAATTTGTAAGCATGAGCAGATTACTTAAACAGCTCTAGATTATAAAATGCAGTGCTGTAATCTATAATGCATTCGATTCCATAGTGCGAACAGCGCAACTAACGGCAGCAGAGAGTTGGCGACAGACTGCTACTGTAGAGAGGTCTGGAAAAATGACTTGAAACTTCAGTGTGTTTACAGCATGTGCATACTGACAGGACCACTTTAACTTTGTTTTTCTCAGAATCTCTTACCACCTTGTCAATTTAAATCAATAAAGTTGTTGTTTTTTTGTTGTTACTCAAATGAATCATGTCCAATATTGGTGCCACTGACCGTTTAATTGGATTAGAAAGAAATGTACGTTTTTGGAACAGGATGCGTTTTCAGGAATCAAAATGTTATATTTTATTTGTGCATCCGGACGGAGATATATGACTCTTTTCTTGAGGACAACCAGAAAGAATAAAGCCATGTCTACAGCATCTCTCATCGCTTTGGTTGCTGAAAGAATCGCTGTCATTGAGAATCACCCGTGACATACTTCCAACTGCCAGCAACCCGCTCTTAATAATGCAGCATATGTCTTGGAGGCATATCACAGACCAGTTGAAATATTGATGCCTGAAATCTGTATTTTCATTTCAATGTCACATATAATGGCAGATAATGTCATCATTTTTGCTCATCTGATCATCGTGTACGTGTTAAGAGAGGTTTGTGTGGAGCATGTGACGAGAGACTCTGTGTATACTGTAATACATGCGTTTGTACATCATAAGGAAATCTCCTGTGACCGATTCCTGTTCTAATAGATGATGACAGGCGTTTTGTGCGCCAGTGTCACTGCAGCCTCGCAAAGACAACGACACCATTCAATGTGAGTGAGCATTCAGCCCCGACACATGCTCCACACTCCTTAAGCCATGTCGTCGTCTCATTATCAGTTAATTGATATGATACAAATACGAGCAGCAGCGATGGTGGAAAACGAAAGAGTTAACTGTATAGAGGACACAGACGTATTTCAGGCTGGGCCCTAACTTATACATCAAAGTCACTCATGAGAGACGTCCCGCTCTGGTGCCATGACAACCACATCCACAGGTACTGCAATTTGCGGTTAAAAGCAGTAATAGATGGGGGATTGAAGGTTAGGGAGCGTAGCACTTGGTCTTTCCTCCAAATCACACGTGTGACTCACCTACGACTTTCACAACATGTATAGAAAACACACAAACACACAGATTTTACACCAAAAGTCAGAGTCAGACAGCCATCACGTAGAGCTTTCGAGTGTCTGACTTCAACGGAGTACCACAGGTTGAACAACCACACAGTGAGGCGGTCAGATCACCAGACAGCAGGTCCCTCACAAAGGCCGCCTTGATGGAGCGCAGGGGCCACTAATCACTCACAGGAACACACACCACCACGGGGAACAGCTACTCCCACTTTGAGTGGCTGTAAAATCCACATCTGGAGATTCTGCAGCAGGGTCTCAAGCATGATACCAGTATCTTCATAACCACATTCATGATCATGAGAGATAAATCCCTGAATAAGGAACCCTTGTATATTATATGCTGTCAAATATTTAACAAGCTCATCCAAAGATACTGTTTTAAATAACTGTTTGTCCCGTGGGAACATGTTTTTTACATTTCCTCCCATTTTTTCTCTTCTCTTGCACTTTCTACTGCCATTAATTTTGTTCCATCTATTCCCTCATGTGTTTTCTTTGTCTCCATGACTCACCCGTTGCCCTTTCTGGGATCATTATATAGTACAATTTCATCTTTCTACTTCTCTCCTCCTCTTCAGCACTAAAGGCACATTAGTGAAGTTGCCTCGCCTTCTTCTGCTCATTCATAATTACTTGGCCTCCCACAGGAGAACAAGATGCACATTGCTGATTAGCTCGCTGTTGTTACCACCTTTACTTATGCATAAAGGCCTCATCTGATTGAGTGTGCATAGTCTTATTAACATTTTAAAAAAACAACTTGCTCAGAATAATATTACAAAAGATGCCTCTGCCTTGCAGCAAGGTGGGCTACTGTACATCCTCCACCTATGATGGATAATGGAGATCTGATTCACAGAATGGGGCACAATGGGCTCAGCACTGCTGTGTAAAATGCCTAAAGGCTAATAATATGAATTTATATTTTCTTACAGATGGTAATTATTAATTTGCTAGTATGGATCTCTCACTCTGCTTAGCAGGTCGAGGATGGATTCAAGAAAATGAAAGTCAGTAGCTTTCTGTATCCACTTTAGATACATATCAAAGTCAAATGTTGGTCAGTCCAACACTTTGGTTCAGAAATATCTCAACAATTATTGAATAGATTGCAACTAACGTGTTGTACAAATCATTAATAGTTCCCCGATCACGGATGTTATTCTATCGACTAATTTGCTGATTTTATTTCTAGCGCCACCATGAGGTTGACATTTGTGGTTTTGAGTGAAATGTCTCAACAACTCTTGGGACACTGACATTCATGTCTTCCTCTCGGTGGATTGTATTTACTTTGTTAATCCCTTAACTTTTCATATGTAGCACAACTGTCAGGTCAAAATGTTAATTGGTTCAATGCTGTTTATGATCAAATACATACTAAACTAATCGATTTCCAATCAGCCTCAGCTGTACTTTGTGTGTTGAAAATGTTAACATGCACTAACATTACGCACTAAAGTCATTTGTTAAACTTAGTGAACATCACTAAACATGTTAGTTCTGTCGTTGTGAGCACGTTACCACTCTAATGTTAGCGTTTAGCTTTAAGCATCCTGTGCCTACAGCGGCTATTGACTCTGAGTCCTGTTTAAAATGCCTCAGGACTTGTATCTTCCCTGTTCACTGAAGTCTGGTAAACACACCTGTGGACCTGTGAAGTCCTACACACATTGACCAAACTCAAGATTAGCTTTAGCACACGGTCAGGTCCAGACGGCCGTGGCTAAATTTCCCCCATTAATGATACACTTGAGCAAGGCCATCCCACCTATCAGGTATTTAAATGTTCATTTAAATTCTCACTAAAAACAAATACAACAATGAATGCCTGGAACAGCTAATTAGCTCTACATCTGAATCTCCAGGCTTTCACAAGGCCTCTGAGAATAGACTAAATGCAGAGATCTCAGGGGAGCGTTGCCTTAGAAGCAACCTCAGCATCAGTTTACTCCATCGTAGGCAAAGCCGGTGGAAGCACATACACAATTTGAATGTTTATTAATTATGGATGAAGTGAGAATATTCCAGTCCGCGTGTCAGTTTGTGTGTTTGTACATTTGTGCATGTTTTTAATCCATAATGAATGACGTGGGACCGTCAGAGTTTTTGTTGTTTTTGTGTCAGTAGGTGTCTTGAGTATTTTGTCCTCCATGTGAATCATGTGATTCAGTTTCCATGATAATCAACAGCAAACACTTAAAAATGTTTTCCAATGAACAGCCTTAACTAACAGACCCATAATACAACTATTGATTCTTCCCCCCCCCCCCCCTGCATAATTTACACATACCACAATGCCCTTGAGATTACCGACTGCTGCTAATACATCAAGAGCAAATTGCAGTGGCATTTCTATCAGTGCTGGTGGTACATCTGTTCTCCTACTGCTGTTACTCACTTACATTTCCCCTTTACTTAAAACCACGTGGAGAAAAACCAGTGCACTACTCAAGATGTGAATGTTACAGTTCATGTATTTACAAGATTTCTCGCTGTTCTTGACTCACACTTACATCACAGTATGTCATACCTCACAAAGCAATGTGGAATCACAAGGTGAGTGCAACAAGCTGTGCACAGGCCTCAAAAGACTAGTCACACTCTACAAGCTGTTTATTTTGCAGCTCTGCCTCCCTTATCTATTCACCACCAACAACAGAACATACCCTGCTTATATATAGTGGGTGCTGAGCATTGTGTGTTGGGAAGTAGACATGTTTTTGTGCACAAGCGCTGTATCACCTGTCACACCTGTATGCTGTAGATCTGTACCGATCTTCGGGAATTTTTCTCTCCGTCCTTGTTATGATGCATGCGAGCTCACCACATTGAAAGCAGGAGACATGTCCTGTCCTTGCATTCTCTTCAGTGCTTCCTCCCTCACTGGTAATAAATCATAATCTATTTGCCTGACTGCGGCCCCGCTGCTCTGGACCGTTAAGTACTGTCTGCCCATGTGTGCCCTCTGGTGTATGCATCCGTGTCAGCGATGACTATGGATTTGCGAGTGTTGCTTACTTTTATGCAAAACAGATCTTTCCTCGTAGGGTGTCTACTTGAGAAAAATGGAGAAAGAGCAAAAAACCAGGGGGAAAGTGGGACAGGAAGATATTGCTCAGTGTTTTATGCGTCTTGCAAAATTGTCACGGACGTGGCGGACAATAACATCGGCGGTATCTGTGCGCCTGCTATCAGTGCTAGAAGCGTCAATGGATCTTTGAAAATGGGGGCTCTTTCAGTCAGATGGTTTTGTCAATAGTCGATCAAAAGCTCTTTCAGGAGAACCTGCATGCATCACAACCCAGAAAGCATTCAAGCAACTGCATGTAAACGCAGAACAAGGATTTTTCTCCGAGTGAATGCCGTGTTCCCTCTGCGTCACCGTGATTTATGGATTAGTATGGCAGTATTTGTTCTTGCCGTCTTTGGGTATGCAGGCCTCAATATGAGTTAATATGAATTCATGGGAGAAGGAGTCAGAGAGAAGTTCATAAATGCCATGGACTGGTGGAAGACTGCTGTTTACTACTGAGGAGTTGTCCGTGTGTGTGTGTGTGTGTGTGTGTGTGTGTTTAAGAGAGAGGGAGAAAGAGGGAGCAAGTCCATCTGCATTGGATGAGTTATGTGACTTGCTGAGGCTTTCAAAAAAGTGCCTGGTTAACTTGCAGCAGGACCTGTAAGCATCATTTAACCTCTGCCATGCTGACTCAACACTTCTCTCTCCCCCTCTGAAAAAAACATAGACAGACACACACACACACACACACACAAAGATCCAACTGAACATGCAGAGTAAATAATAAACCTTCACGTTGTTGAGGGGCTCAGAGGTCAAAATCCAACGCCGACTCAACAAGACCCAGCCGCCTGCAGGGCATTAACCTCGAGTTTACGGTTAAAGCAGAACTCGATTCAGGAAGGGTGCTGGTAGTATTTTAGCACATCACGGTCGTCGTGAGAAAACTGCATCGACATGTTGTTTTACTAACCTATCTCATAATACTGCAAAACACATATAGTTGGAAGGAAAACAGGAAGATGCACTGAATGTATTTTATTGCAATAAACTGACAATAGCAAAGTGCCTTTTTAATGGCAACTATTTGATAGAACAACAAAATGAAAAAGAAAAAAAAATAAACAAAACCATGGTCATATAAAAATACATCACTAAAAATAAAGCATTACTGGCTGAACTGAAAACATCACCACAAACTATCTTACACCTAAATCTGGAGCCAGCACACAGCCAACACATGCAGCCCTCAAAATGCAGCTACAACACTGTCAGCACGTTCGGAGGAATCTTGGGAGGCAGCTATGGATGGTTTTCATATTATTACTACAAAAAACACCGTTCAAAGTTCGACCGTCACGGCGCTGTGACATCACACGCCACGCCCTGGACTTCCTGACTCAAGTCTAGAAAGATGAAATGTATTTTCTTTTTTTTTTTTTTGCGATTAAAGTGTAGGATCATGTCGTTTAAACACTGCAGCTGAAGCAGCTGTTCAGTGGCACCATTTACACAACCTGCATCTGTGGGAATGTTCAAGATTTATAAAAGGCAATCATTCAGCCAACAAACACGCGCCTCTAGGTTTTTCTTCTGCTTATGAAAAATTGAAATCAGCTCCCTATTACTATTTACTGACAATGCAGATATGCAACCATTACTGTCAAATCACACAGAACCTCTCCAGCAGCTCCGTTAATTATTCCTGATGATACTCGGATCAGAAACTTTCCTGCGGTTTCGATGTACAGTATCTACTTTGACGCGAAACATCATTACATCAAACAGCAACAGGAGGCTAAAGACTGTTTGTAATGGGAAAAGAGAGGTAGTCAACACACTGAATATTGCAATTTAATGAGGCAACATTTCGATCACCAAGGTCTTTGTTAGGCAAACACCCATGTGAGAAAAACAGGCGATATATATATACAGAGGACAGGACTACTCCACCTCCAATGCAGCGATCACAAAAAATAAAAAAAATCACAAAGCTATTTTTCTCATGCACAATCACAATATTGTACGTATTTCTGTCATTGTAAATTTGTCAAACATGTGCATTAGACAGTATATATATTTACCCTGCACAGGCTATTTGTCTGCTTTAGCATAGTTGCCACGTAGGTTTATGTATATAGTTGATAATAGTTTAGCTTACGGGAATACTTTTATGTATCATGTGTTTTTCTAACTGGAGTTGGAGTTGTCTTTTTTTTTTCCCTGTGCATGTTTGTCTGACAGACTTTGATGGTCGCAAATGTTGCCTCCTTAACCACCTCCGAGCTTGTAATATTCAGTATGTGTACTACTTGTCTTTTTCCACTGTGTGCTGCTTAAGTCCGATACCTTGTACCCATTGAAAACACTTTCTAAACACATTAATAATGAGTAGACTTGCAGCTAATCGATGGGCCTTTCTTTTAAAGACACATCCAGTTGTGGCTTAATTTGCTGCATGTGCAATACATTTCTAACCCCTGACTAAGAAAGCACCAGCCTTACTCCACGTGGAACAGTGAGGTCTACTTGAAATGGACTGGTTACCTTGACAAACAGTGAAGGAAGTTGAAATCTCAGAACTCTGTGGGTTGTGTCAGTATCAGCTGCGTACTTTTGGCTTCTTTTGACATACATCTGTTTAATGAAGTGCTGCATAAAAGCAAAGCATTAAAAAGACAAATATGAGCAATAATATCAAACACAATCTCCACAACACCCATTCTTGAAATAGATTACTTCACAGGTTTCAAAGGGCATCTGGAATTGGCAGTCAAATATTGTAGATGACAAGGGACTGGACTTTGTGTTGACTCTGGGCTCAGGAAGTCGGTAGGTGGGGGAAGAGAGAGGGGGGGGGGGGGGGGGGGGGCACTGCTCTGTCACACAAACACAATGCTCAAAGAGTTCAAAGTTTACAAAACATCAAAATTCCTCCTGCAGTATTGTCATGCAATATACATGTTGACACGATTGAGGCAACAATGTCAAGTTTTTCAAGAGTTTTCATGTCCAGTCTGGCAGTGAAAGGGTGGGGCCCAGGTCGGGTAGAGGGTTGTTCACCTTTCCTTAAGCATTCCAGGGGAAGGTGGCGCAGATTTTCAACCCTTCTGCCTTGCATCAGGGCAGCTGAGGGATGACGCCTTCAGCTAGAATCCATGATTAGAAGACGTTGTAACAGTTTCAGCTGTCTTTGATCAAACATCCTACCTAGGTGTTACATCACATTTCACTAAATAAACGCGACTCAAGCAAAAGAGAATTAAGTGAATTCGTTTCTGTGACTCGTCTGCTCAACTATTGTTCGTGTAAAGCCACAGTCAGTTTCATTATAGGTATAGATATACAGTGTTTTGACACTGACCAAACGTGACAATCTGGTTTGAAATGCTACAGACTGCAATGCGCAGGACAAATCTAGCATTTCTACATCTACCACATTGCCAACACACAGGCTATTGACATAATCTGCTTGGTGCAGTTGCCTGGCAACACAAGCAGCACAGTTCTTAGAGAATTTCAAAGCAAAAAGAAAAATCTTACAAAGCTATGCAAAGTAGTAAAAAACAATAAATAGAAATTTTTAAAATAAACACAAAAGTCAAACATTTGCCCCCCCGCTCATCAATTTGTTTTCTTACAATGTGCAGATAACATTTTTAAGTGTTTTACTACTCATCTACACATTAGTAATCTTCAGTGTGGCTCCTAACAAATCAAAAGGTATTTCTTTAAAAACTAATGTGCATCTTATGATATCTTTTAAAGACTGGACGGAGTGGTCATACTGGGCAACTTAAAGAAATGTGCAAGAATTTAATTTCAGTCAATAACCCCCACTGAGTGATTTAAGCAGGACAATTCAACTGATTTAACACAAGTGTATAAATTGCCCTTTTGCCCTCAAGGCCCATAAACCCACAGCAGGAGGTAAGCAGACATATTTACAATCTGCTTGGAAAACCAATCAGCTTTCCAACTCTATTTAAAACTTCAAACATTAGCTGCAGAGAACAGCTTGGAAATAAGGAGGTCTTGGCACTGAAAAAAAAAATCCGATATGTCCAAGTACGTATATCGTCAGCAGGAGAGCGCCGTTCGTTTATTCCCCATAATTTCTGACGTTCCTACCTCTCTTTCTCTTGTTGTCTCTTTTCGTAGAGGAAGAGGACGGAGGAGAACAGCGGAGCAGTCTCTCGCTAAGGCCAGAGTGTCTGGCAGTGTTTAAGTGGCGCAAGAGGACCTGTTTCTGTCTGCCAAGGCAAATTCATTGTGGAGGCAGGTGGGCCAACACACATACACACATCCTCGCTTAGGACACTGACTTGTGTGTCCTTGCCTTTGTCTCTATGCAGGCTGGCAACCAAGTCATAAGCTACGGAGTCAGTGGGCGCAGAGAATCACTATGGCAACCAACATAGTGGGCCAGGCTGTGGCTGCTCTTGGATCAGTGTGGAGACTTTTTGGCATCTACTCAGCGCCGGAGTCGATTATAGAGTCCCTTCTCTTAAATGTTCTTCTCGGATTGGCCAATCTCATGTGCACAGCTTTTTTTTCTCTCTTGAAAAATAGACAAATATCCAGAGTAATAAAAATCAAAATGCAGCTATGAGTTTCACAGAAAACAAAAAAATGCAAAAGGCTTGTGATTACCCTCTTGTCCTTCAATTCGCACTCGCACAAGTAATCGTGCTAACATGGCACAGCCATTCTAGTCCAGACACACACACAAACACACAGAGTTGTTAACGTAAAACAGGCAGCCACCAGGGTAGGGGTTTTAAACTGATCAACTGATTGACTAACTCAACAGCAGTGAACGACAGTAAGGTCTGAAAGTGGAGTCCAGATCTCCTCCCTGGCATTGTGTTGGCTGGATCCCCGATGTGCGCGAGGCAGGGGGGGGGGGGGCCTCGCTTAGTCGACAGAGCCGGGGGGCAGGCTGAGCGCAGGTGGGTCCAGACAGGTGGGGGAGTAACTAAGGTGAGGTTCTTTAATCCACAGGAGGGGGGCGCCGTTCTTGCCTTCTTGGCTCTTGCTGTTGTTGCGGCTCTTGTAGCGCACCAGCAGCACGGCGATGAGGAGGATGCCGAAGATGGGGAAGGGGTAAAAGAAAACAAAGTAGAAGAGGGAGTCGTTGGAGCACACCACTGACTGCAGGCTGGACACTGTTGACGGAGAACGGACAAGTCAAAGTTTTTCCCAGATGCAAAAGAACAAGAAAAAAATACAAAAAAAGAAATTGTATTGTGGCTTTCATGACTCTTTTGAAATGTAAAATGTACTTCTTAGAGTTCTCCATGATACTCAGATGATGACAGCTGACATCTATATGACAGTTTTAGGTCCAAGCACTGCTATTGACACCATTAATCAGCTTTAATGCATAACAGTAGGTGGCCATGTCTGCCTCTGCTCTCTTTAAAATAAATACTGCAGGTGGGGAGGCAAGATCATCCAAGGATGACATAAAAAGTACCTGAGAGCTCCTTAATTGGACTATAATATTCTCTAGTTACATATACTGTAACACAGAGGACCTATTAGGATTGGGCAATATGAAAATATACACTGTGAGATGAAAGATCCAAAGAAGCAGCAGTTAATTACAACTCGTGCCGTCTGTGAAGAAGCTCGCCGGTCTTAAATTGGCAGTATTATATTAGAAGGCAGCTATTGATACAAGTATAGTTTTGCCACAGTGTTCATTTCCACCTGCATTCAGAGCACATTCACTTCATTAAGGACTTACCTTGTTGCATTACATTGACGATGGTGAAGCCAGAGTTGTTGGTGGCCAGGCGGTACCATGCGTTGCGGGGGTTGAGCAGCCACTCCTCTACGTGGCAGTAGTATCGGCCTGCGTCTGTGGGCCGTGCTCCTTGAATGGTAAGGCTGTACTGGTCGGAGGTCGTCCTCTCAAACTGCAGGCGGGAATTTGACCCTGGATCCTCTCTGGGGCTGCAGTTTCCATTTCCGAAAACGGCATCGTGGCCGATGGAGAACACGCACTCTCTCTCCTCCTCCTCCAGCTGTTCCTCATCGTCCTCGTCTTCGGAGCGCTCCACATACCAGGACACGGAGAAGCGGGAGTCTCGGGACGACTGCGAGGGAATGCTACAGCCCAGTCGGATAGAGGCGGACTCTTCGACCGTCACGTTTGACTCCAATTCCTCCACTTGCAGTCGAATCTCTGCGGAGGTCCAAGAAGATAAGAAGGAGAAAGAGAAATAGATAGGGGCGGAAAAACGTGGAAATGTATTGAAATGTACAGTATTTAAGAAATGTTTGAAGCAAAACACGCCAGAAAATGATTCAAACGTCCCAAATGTGAGGATTTCCTGATTCTTTTGGTCTTGTGTGATAAACCTCCTAACATCTCTGTGTTCAGACAAAACAAGCGATTTAAAGAAGTCAAATTTGCCTCTGGAAAACTCTGGTAGGCATTTCGACTTTGAACTTCAAATAAACACCACAAAACAACAAATGGCTCTGCAGACAGGGGCACCAAAATTTCAAAATGTGCAAACAGAAGACAAAAATAAATAAATAAATCCCACAGTGCTGCCCACAGCTATCAACGGTCTTTCAGCTTTCCAGCAAGGTTAGATCCTACCCCGAGGCTGTCTGTCTGTCTGTCTGTCTGTCTGTCT
>CALSCE010009132.1:1454272-1471499 GCA_943593645.1 Bovichtus variegatus
GGGCAGGAAAAGATAGTGGTTAGTGGGGGGGGGGGGGAAGAAGGGGAAAAAGAAAAAGAAAGAAAGAAATACGAGGGAAAAGGAAACGGGGGTGGAAATGTCAAATCAAAGCTGAGGGTCTGTTGGTATCAAAAGTAGAAATGTAAGATAAGATGCAGAACAGCAGAAGAGACAAGGGTGAAGGAGAGGGAGGTGGATTGTAAAGTTGAGCTATGGATATTATTAGGTAAGCTACAAGACAAAAGTGGGGCAGGCGGTCTGACAGTCTGCCAAAAAGAGGAGGAAAGAGAACACATTTGTATAAAGTCAAGCAAGGATGGGAGGAGAGCAGATAGGAGAAGGAGGAGATGATACAGAGGTGTGACTGAGATGTCAGGAAGGAGCTGAGGCTGCCTGAGCGCTGTGACAGGATTGGTTACAGTGACATTGGTTGTGGGATAGGATTAGCTACAGGTACATCAGGTGTGACCGCGGCCAGGGCCTCGCTGTCAAATGCTTGTGTGCGTGTGTGGGGGGGGATTAGTTCAGCACAGAGCATGTAGAACACACACATTCACAGACACACACACACACACACACATAGACACAGACACGCCAACCAACAGCCCTAACATGAGACGTATCAAAACGTAGTATCACAATAAAGCAAAACAGAATTCACACAACACTTCTTCTCAAGGGTGATATTGATATATGGTTCATGCCATAGTGAAGATTTGTCTCAGGGGTATTTACCTGCATTCAAACATACATCACGCAGCTTGAATAAATGTAGAACAATTCCACATATGTGGATCTCTTTCATCAACTTTAACAATCTTTGACCTAAAAAAACCCCGGCGATTTCATAATTTCATTATATACACAAAACGCATATTTTTGGATCAATTTTAGAAGGTTTGCTGACAATGTTGCCTACTTTTGTCAAATGAAAAAAAGATTTTTTTTGTTAAATGTGTTGTCCTCAATGTAAGGTACCAAAAAAAAGTATTGTTTTGGGATTGGTACCAAAACTCAGGGATTGATTGCATTGGTGAGAAAAATATCAAACAATGTTCAGCCTTGATCCAGAATATGTATTTGTGAAAAAAAATTAATTCTGATTTTTTAATTTACCGACACAAATCTGACCCAATATAACACTTTTATTTTTTCCCCCCTCGCTATGCTTCTCCTGCATTCTTAAACAACCCTCTGCATCTCAATTTCCTGTCCCCTCCTAGCTCACACTTTGATATGATTGACTGCCTAGGGTCACAGCCATCTGCCCTGAAAGCCTCACCCTCACCACCAGATTGCTGTGCATGCTCAAACGATAGCCGTTTCCTATTCTCCATATTTGCAGTATACATACAGTATGAACACATTTGGCTGCATTCGCAAGATGCACGGCTGCAAAGCATCACCAGACCACCCTGTCGTGCAACGAGCTAGCATCTGAAATAAATCCTTATGACTGCCTCGGTACCCACTGGAGACTTGTTAGGAAGCCTGACAATCTCCCCATCCGGAAACACTGCCGAGCCCTGCGGATTCCTGGCAATCTTTTTTTTTTGCAGGAGAATTACCTCCAAACCTCCTGAAGTGGAACCATGCAGGATTGGATTGGCACAGGACAAAGCAATTCTCTGCCGTTCCCATTTCAAGTTATCCGCAGCCAGGAGAAAAACTGGGGGCTGAAAGCCTGTTGTTGTATCCGTGTTTACAGAAATGCCATTTCAAAGCAAAAATAGGCTAATTATTCAAGCCCTATTAGGCAGCATCATGAGCTATTACAAGTTACCATAACTTGCACTTACAAGCAGAGACAGAGGGACAAATTAAATGAAAGATCAATGAGCAGAAAGGCGGAAGAGAAATAAAAAGAAAGTGAAATATGGTCTTTCTATGTCCCAAAACAACCTTAAAGTCTCCACTCCCTGCTGAATCCTCTCGCTGTAAAATGCCTCAGTAACAGAACAGCGACTTCACAGACCAGCCCGTCACATCCTCTGACACGTGTCCTTTCCCTCAGAGTGAGGTTTCTTCCTTCAGCTACTGCAAAGCCATCCTCCAGAGCTGCATCAATGCATCTGCTGACGCAAGCAGCAGAAAACAGCCAAAAAATTCTATATGATGTATGTCATTTTGTAAATGGGCCACTGATGAGGGCATATGCACTACAGTGTGGAAGAGCACTGTGTTCCTGTGTGTCAGCAAGACTGTCAATACCTATTTTAAGAGCGATCACATGTTCTCTGCCACGGTGTTTCTCTAATGATCCTCAAGGGTGCATCTACAAAGTGAGACAAATCCGTAATTGGAAACACTTGTCCTCACTGCTTTGCATTAGTTCACGTGCCAGTCAAACATGGCCTCGGTGAGAATGAAATTGCATGTCCATTGTATATGCACCGGCCTGTGTCCTCTTCTTTGTTTTGATCAGTTTATTTTCTCCGCAGGAAAAAAAGGGGAAAAACTGTTTCCCTGTATAATCAAGTAGAAGAACACAACTTTTTTTTTTTTTTTTTTTTTTAAATGCTCAAATTAACCTTGGGCGTTAATTTGTGTTGACAACCTCTCTTTGTCACCTGCCTCTGTGGTTTCTAGGGCAACCCTGTCTTCACGAACAACGTGCCAAACGAACAACAGACTTAATTGATCTTATTTTCCAGTTTAAAAAAAAAAAGGGCAGACTTAATTAAACAAGGCAAGAGCCTTTTGTTTACAGCACCAGGCGTGATGAAATACAATTTTATTGAAATTTTGAAATTCTTGCTCTGCAAATGCGTGAAAAATATTTTACTAGGCGGAATGGAGATGTAATAATATGAGCTGCATCCAGACAAAGTGCTTCTACTCCCGTCAACTATCCCAGCGCCACTGGAGGTACTTGTGTTTCAGCAGTTTGCTGGGCATGTAGTGTAATTACAGTACACACAAACACACAGATCCACACAATACTGTCACTAATTGGCTCATCGAACCCTCGTCTCACCCCCTTCCCATGTGTGCCCAATTTGTCTCATTTAATAGCTACAGAAACTGCAGAGTTGAGACAAAGCTGTCTTTATTCCTTTTATTTATCAGTGGAGGTGAGTACACAGAGGATAAAAACAACAGCCCAGTTTGATAAGGAAGACAGATAACAAAGTGCACCCCAAACCCCAAAAGCTGCAACACACAACTGTTTATGAAGTCGAGCAGATGAAAACAAGATTCCGGGGGGAGGACGAGTGCACAGCTAGTTATGCTGCTCTGGCATGTCAGCGCACACTCACCGCGGCTCACACATGCTTGTAACACAATTTTAGGATGACTTCAAAAACCGGAGCGAGGAGGACTGCTTGGCCGAGTGTTCAGAGGCGGAGAACACAGATTGTAAATCAAAGAATGTTATTCTTTATTCTTTGTATAGAGAGGAAATGTAATTCAATTTCTATCTAGGTTTTATGCTGCTGCTCCAGGTGAAGTCTTTTTTTACACTGGCTAAGGTTGAAATGTCCACTTCACCCCTCTCTTTCTTCTTCTTTGTTTTGACCAATCGTCCCCTCTTTCCTCCCTTCTGATGATCTATGTCTCTCCTGATCACATTCTGTCTAATCGCCTGACACTATCATGAATATTCAGCAGCATCACCTGTGGGTTCATGAATATTAATGAGGCCTAAATGAAGTGCGGACACTAGGTGCTGGTGGGGTCTCTGCCCAACATTTTGGCTCTTTTTAAATATGGTCTAATATGTACTTAATAGCCACTGAGCTGACATTCTATCCACTGGGCCAGAGATGTAATGCTTTCACTTAGTTAAAGGAGGCCACAGTGGGCAAGAGACAATAAAGAGATGAGAGGGATGAATAAAAGTGGAAATGTAGACACAGAGAGAGGGATGAGGGATTTCTTAAAGAAGACAGGATGGGAGAAAAGTAGGAGAGTTAAGGGATGTATCACCAAACTGAACGGATATTCACAAGCACCTAAAAAAAAAAAAACAGAGAGCCCAGGAGTAAGAGAGAGAGCGTGCAGAGGGAGGGAAAGAGCCTGGAAAAGATGAGAGAGATGTAAAAGACAGAAAGTGAGAACATGCTCCTGGGGGGATTTCAGAAAGCAGCAGGCAGTCTCTCCAGCTCTACTCCAAAAGACTTATAGTCTTAATGGCTGCCTGCTCCGCCTTTAGCGTTAGCATTAGCACAGCCATGGGCTAATCCACGGCCAGGACCCCAAGCATGTCAGGACTGAGGGCTTTAGACACGCCTTGATCCCCTGCAGAACAGCTTACTTTGGCTTGCTGCTCCTTGCCAACCTCTGCATCTACACACACACACACACACACACACACACACACACACATAATGCTACGCGCCCCGGCCCGTCTGGACCTCTGTCACAGGGGACATAGATCAGAGCGGGCTGCTACTCAGAGGCAATGAGGGATGGGGTTCCCCTGACTGAAGAGTGCTCCTCTGTCGAACTGGGAGCATAATGTCTATGCTAATGACTGCGATGTATCCATGATCCCATTGTGTCAGAGGGATATTACCACTCCTCAGCCCTCCCCCTTTCCAACTCCCACTACAATATTATTAAGACTGGGCTAATTATGGGGATGTGTGCACGTAACGGCAGCCTTGAACACACCCAGACAAAGCTACACACATACACATGCAACCTCCATATTATTCCTATTCTGTACCATCAGTCCGAACACACTGATGCACTGACTGCACTTTCCCTCTTCCCGCCTGCCTGTCTGAGAGAGTGATTGCTGGACGCAGGCTCGCCCAACGGGAAAAAACGGATGCACAAGAGAGGGGTGAGTCAGGGGGTCAGGGCAGGGGAGCTCTGGGAGATTAATGGCCCAAAAGAAGCTGGCACGGAGGGGAGCGCATAAAGACATATCAGATCGAGCCGTGTGCCTGTGTGCAAGCTTGAAAGGGGGGCTGCCAATAAGCATAAAACACATTATGCTCATTAAACCACAGGGAACAGTGGTCATTCAGTAAGTGCAGGATAGAGGCTGGCGTGTGTGTGCGTGTCTGTGTCTGTGTGTGTGTGTGTGTATTCAAGAGGCGGCACTGCTGAGCCTCTCTTGCTCTGCTCCTACCATTAGCCACTGATTTACATGGGGAGCAGCACTGTAGCTAGCTCTGAGTTACGACTTCAATTACAACAGCAGCAGGACACACAAGCGCGTGTCTGCAGTGCACACACACACACACGCACACACACACACACACACACACACACAGGTGCTTAAGAGAGATGGAAAGACACAACACAGAGAATCTCATTGCGTCCTCAGATTAGGCTGAACAAAGAAATGAGGCCCAGATTGGATTGGATTTGACAGAAATATGTGGCTTCTGTTCTTGCTTCACAGAGACGGCACACGGGTTTGCCCTTGTGGAGAAGAAGACACGGGGAAGGAGCCTGACCTTGAATGTCTGAAGCAGGCGTGATTAATCAAAAATCTTTTAGGAAATTATTTTCTGTTTCAGTGCATCCCTCAAAGGCTCGTCGTCTATCACCCATTACGACCGTGTGTGTGTGTGTGTGTGTGTACAGCAAGTGCACTCTGATTATCTGTAATGTGCAAACTGTACATAGCAGAGGCAGGTTGTGTGTTGCAGTCGTACAGTAAAGCCCGTACACGGAGTGCTGCCTCAGGTGAGCTTGTGGGCAAACCCAAACTATAACTACTGCAGCCCAAACACAGGGCACAGACAAGATTTACAACCCTGACACACACATTAACAGTGTGACAAAGACACTATTGTGTGCAAACAAGCACAGTTTCCATATCCTCATTATTTATAAAATACTGACAATGGTGAAGAAGCTATTTGAAGTAAAATGTAAACATAATGGAGAGAATTATGAGGAGGAGGAAGGAGGCAGGGAATTATAAAATATTGAAAAATCTCAAGAGTGAGAAAGAAGCTGGGGGCGTGCATGGAGGAAAACATGCAGCTAAGTGAGAGTGAAGGGGAAAGGAGACATTAAAAGAGACTTATGGGGAGAGTGAGAACAAAATGTAGAAAGACAGAGATGGAGCAGGAGTGAGAAAGGAGGACATGCGGGTGATAGGACTGGTTTTAATGAAGATGGACAGCTCCTCTCCATGCCCAGATAAGCAGGAATCTCCAATCACTGCAGTGACGCAAACGCTATCAATAACGGCTGGGTGGCAAGTACTTCGGCGGCGTGAAAGGAGAGCACATCTGGTAGTGCCAGCCAATGCTAATTTGGAAGATACCCTCAAGAACTTTAAGAGAGAGACAGAGAGAAAGAGAGAGAGAAAGAGAGAAAGAGAGAGAGTGAGCATATGAGGCAGGGCAAGATAAAGTAGGAGAAAGTAGGAGGCATATATCCTCTAAATCAAAGCACAACCACAACAAAGTCAACAAGAAGAGGAGGATAAGAATAAGCAAAAAAGGCATCCATCCCTGCGTCGTGATGCTTGATAATGTGAGCGAAAGGTAGCCAGGCAAGCGTAGGTGTGCAAGGAGAGATGAGGAGAAACTCTAAGTGGGACACCCCCCTCCCCTCCCCTCCCCTCCCTCATCATTCTAGCTCAGCCAATAACCAGACGGTCTTAATAATATCCCACTCCTCATACCAGACACACACGCACGAATGGTGCACATGCACACACTCAAATGATGAGAAAAATGTCTTCAACTCCCAAAACCATCATTAATCTAAACTCCAGTTCCATTAGGGAAGATTCAGCATAATTAGTTTGGAGTGTTTTTTATGTGCGTGTGTGTGTGCGTGTGTGTGTGTGTGGTTAGAGTTATGAGTAGATGATATTAGATTGTGTTGTAGAGACTTAGAGGCTTCCCTGGTGATCTGCCATGCTGAACATGTGTTTGCCATTATTGTATTTCGGGCAGAGACAAAGAGAAAACTCAATCAGGTGAAATCTAATATTAAGGCAACTATATGTGTAACTGTATAGCGTGTGT
Organism: Bovichtus variegatus; assembly: GCA_943593645.1. Classification (NCBI taxonomy): domain Eukaryota; kingdom Metazoa; phylum Chordata; class Actinopteri; order Perciformes; family Bovichtidae; genus Bovichtus; species Bovichtus variegatus. The sequence goes on from CALSCE010009132.1 coordinate 1,461,220, forward strand.
TTATGGGTTTTTGTGTGTGTGTGTGTTTGTGGAGATATTCTGCTGTGAGGGCTAATATTGAATCATGTTCAACCATAAGATAATTACACTTTTACACTGGGAGGTAACCCCCCAGTGTGTATGCACTGCATGTTTGTGTGCACATGAGCGTGATGGTGTTTGTGCTCCTGTGTGTGCGGAGGTACTCTGCATGCAGTCTGTGGTGGATAAGCCAAGCACAAGGTTGCCCTCACAATGAACATAAAAATATTGTATGTGTGTATGTGTGTGTGCAGATATGGTGCCGATCTCATCTAATATGACCCATGGGACTTGGACACAGGCAGTGTGCAGCTAATGTAATCTGGAACAGGAAATAGGCCTGTGCCTGACTGCAGGCACCTCAGTAGTTTGACGGAGCGACACGCCGACTGGCTGACTGCTTCTGTGTCGGTCGTGCTTTTATCTACATCCCACAACTTCACTTCTTCTAATCTAAGATGCATGGATGTTGGATCAAGGGCGCTTATTTCTGATGCTAGTTTTCACTCTCTCCGCTTTTGAAGTTCTCCCATAATTTAATGAGGAACGTCATTCTGCATTTGCAAACCTTCTTATGTTGGGCACACACTCCGTCTTCTGAATGCAAGATGGTGGCGTAACGGACCATCAGAAAGCTGAGAGAGTTCTAGTGTTGTGTCGCCGGGTATCAGGGGTGAGGAAGGCTTCTGTATTTATGCATAGTAAGCATATGGAAGCTCTTTGAGGAACATCTCAAGAAACACGGTTGCAGGGGCATTCATGCAAGAACTTAGACATGCACACAAGTATGTATGTGCACACATAATGCTGGTGAGGCAGCTCATACATATTGAGCAGCTACCTCTGGAAGCATGACTTAAATTCTCTCAATTATGAATCTGGTCAGATGGTATGTTTGCTCACACCTCATTACACACAGTCCCCTTTATCCCACTTCTTTGAGAGGGGAGCTGAAAATACAACAGCTCCTTCTGCCAGGAGTGGTTAACATTTAGGAAAACAGAGAGAAAAAGCAGATGGGGAGGAGAGGCGTGAGGCGGAGAGAGACGTCCTACATGCTGACAAATGAATCATCAGTCTAAATGAAGGTCTGACTGCACGACAAAAAAAAAACTAAAACGCAGGAGGTGGAGGAGACGAACACGACATGAGCGGGACTGAGCCGGGTCTCGGCAACCAATGAGATAAAGGAATTACTCCCTCGCCCTCCCCTGCGAGATAGTGCCCTTACACACGGAATGATCGCACCGTTATGGTTACTGATTGGCTTTCAGTCGGCAACTGATCACATCGTCACGGTTACTGATGGCATTACCAAGGTAACTAATCACTTTGTCACGGAGTAAAAAGGGAGTGGGAAAAGGAGCCAGTATGTATTCCTCTGCAAAACGGGAGTGTCCTTTTTTTTTCGGGTTAAGGATAAAGAATGTAAACTGCATATGGGGGAGGGGTGGGGGGGGGGAGGGTAAATGAGCATTCAGGATGATAACTAGACTTCCAAATAACTCGTGAAGGGCCCGGGGACGCTGTGTGTTCTGCGTGAATGGTTAAGGTCAGAGCACAGTCAGTCAAGCAAGTAAAAGCACCGTCTCTGAACCGGGCCGCTTCTGTGCGAGTGTGTGTTTGTTTACGTCAGCTTGCATTCATATATCTGAATCAATAGCAGCAGGGAATGAGAGACTCTACTGTAAATGGGGCTACATTCCACTGTCTCATTTCCAAAGTGTTATTGATCTCCACAGTCTGCCTCTGAACTCAATACAGCATCTTACTTATCATCACCTGAACATTAGAGGCACCTGCAGGCAAGCGAAGACAAGTTCGCACACAACTATCCATGCATTTCTCATGGTCACAAAAATAACGATACAGAAAAAACATTTGGCATTTCAGAAGTTGAAAACCTTCCTCTCATTCCACCCACGCACCTTGCTCATATTTCTCCTCGCCAAATCCAACAAATCTGGACCCCATTGGTACTTCAGGAACCGTAACACTTTGCTGGGCTGCTTTGAAAGCCACACTAGGTTTTTTTTATTTTATTATCTGCAGGATAAGTATTTGCCTCGGGCACGTTCACCTGAATAAATGAAGTATCACGCTGTTGAGGCACACCAGACTGGGCTAAATTTGGCCAGTGTGTGTTTGTGTATCTGTGTGTGCTTGCTGTTTGTGTTCAGCCACTAATTGGGCTGTGTCTGAATGGGTTTTTCCTTGTGTATGTGTGGAGCACAGAGGGCCAATGACGGTGGTGTAGATAGTTTAATGTCTCCGCTGAGGAAGAAAAGGTTCAAGGACAGATCGCTCACTCTTTATCACGCTGTCACTCTCTGTCTACGTCCTTCGCTCCTCTCTCTTCTACCTCTTTTACGTAGTTTTCTCTCTTCCTGTGGGATATTTAGCAATCCATTCACTGCGCTCCATTACCATTAGGACACTCCACCCTGCCCTGCACACACACACACCCACACCATCCACACACACTCCAATTAGTGGCTAAACCAGAGACTAAGAGCAATTAGAGCGGGCAGACATCCTCTAAGCTCTGCTGAATTCACTGGATGTGTACGTGTGTGAGTGTGTGTCTGAATCTCTGTTTATCCTTGTTTGTGTGCTGGTCTGTGTCCGTTCTAATTAAATGTGTGTCTGTCTGGCAAGCAGCCATGCAGCTTTACCTGGCTGTAGGACACTGATGCCAAGCAGGTTGGAAGTGCGGTTGGCTACTCTGCTCCAGCTGTTGTCGTAGTTTTTCCTCCACAGGACGGCGGTGCACTGGTACTTGCCCGCCTCACGGCGCCCTGCCCGGGTCACCGACAACCGGAAGTTGGTGTTGGAGTGGGAGCGGTCCACTGTAGTGCGGGTGCCCAGCCCCAGCAGCTGCTCGCCCCACTGCAGCGTGCCCTCGCGGGTGAAAGTCACCAGATCTTTGAACTCTCCCTCATCCTCATCACCAGCTTCTGTGCCAGCCGGCATGAAGCGCCAGGTGACGGAGGTGGGGACACGAGGGTTGTGCCGGGGCTTCACCAGGCACAGGAGGTCGAAGGAGTCTCCGAAGGTAACTGATGGCGTCCGCGATGAGGCCGACACCATGAAGGAAGACTCTATAAAAAAAAAAGTGGATAGAGAATGTTAGGAAGAGTAAAAAATGGCCTTTTTATTTGACTTTGGATGAACCATTGGTAGACTACCACTGATTGCATGTAATAGCACAACACAGCCTGGGTGTGTGATAGAGTCTGTGCTCTAAAAGCTTAAAGCTCAGTTAATGATGTGGGGGTTTATAATAGTTTCCAGGAAGAAACTTTCCTTTTCAGCATGGCCACCAAGAGGAACAAAGCCCCATGCTGGAAAAAATACAGAGAGTTTTAACTTAAAGTGCACTGACTATCATTAAGCACCTAAAGACAGCCATTTAGCTTATGCATGTGCATGTGCATGTGCACGTGCATGCATGTACTACTCTGTGCTTGTGTCCAAGTATGAACTTGTGCGCTCGCCTGTGTGAGCCCTCCTCAAAATGAATGGGTAATGCAACAAAGAAAACCCAGGGGAGATATTTCCTCTAAGCCCTGATGTTCGATCTACGCCCAACTCCAAACTATCCTCATTAAACAAAAGATTTTCACCGAACTCCATATGTTATTGCCAAGATACATCTACACTGGAGAGCGAGGGAGTCAAGGGAGAGATGGACTCCACTGCCCCTTTAACAACCTGGCCCTTCTGTGCCTATTTGCTTTTGCAGATTTCTCCATTATATTCTTGTCACCAGCCACGTCACTTTCTCCCTGTCCCTCACCCTCTCTCCTCCTCTGACAGCTTCACCCCCGGTGTCCTTCAGGGTGTGTAATCAATGGCTCTCTGTCCAGACTTGGCTACTGCTGGGACAGCTGCCTGGGGACATAATTCTCTAATAGACAATAACTCTCCCCTCTCAGTCCATCTCTCATCTCCCTGCGCCCATCTTCCATCAATCCATTCCCCTCACTGTCTGCCTGCCTCTGTGACAGAAAAGAGGATTTCACGCCGATCCATTTTTCCCATACAACTATCTTTTTGTTTGTGTGAATAAACATGAATGCGTTTGTTTCATTCACTATACAAAGTGCTTGTAGTTGAGTGGGAGACTACTATACATGTTTGGCTTGTGTGTGTGAGTGTGAGTCTCTGTGTGTGTGTGTGTGTGTGTAGGCTTCTCACTTGTAGACACTTGCTACCCCAGACACCCTGAGGGCCTCTTAAGCCAATCAGCTGGAAACAAGACTCTCCACCAAGCATCTTTGTCTTCACCGTGGCAACAAAAACACAAGGCTCCCAGAGGACAACCTTCTCTCATCCCCTGCAGGTCTCGTCAGCGAGCACCGGGAGACAATAAAAGGAGGAGGCTATGATCTATAATTAAGGTTCAGTGACCATATATAATATCTTGAGCTTCGGCCTGTAGAGCAGTGCACTCAGAGGACAGGTCAGTGAGTGTGCAGCACAATCTGAGCTCAAAAAGAAAGTGGAGCACAACTTTTTCTGTTTTTTTTATTATTAGGTGCAAGGAGCAAGGCAAAAGTAGTAGAAGATAAGAAAGCTGAAACACAGGAGGGGGGGGGGGGTTCTCTATCTATCTGCATGGCAGGTCTAGGTCCAAGAAAAACTAAAGTTGGAAGCTAAAGCGAGAAAAAGCGAGGAGCAACATCTGAGACAAATTAAAAAATGCACATTGACCGTCACACAACAGCGCACATTTAGAGAATCCTTTGATCAACAAGCATGGAGGAGAAAGAGACGAGATGTCGAGGAGTGTAACTGAAGAGAGACGAGCAGCTTCGGACTTCTATTCCCCGATTTGCATAATGCGTCCCTTGTTCCTCAAACTAATGTTTCTGTTGTTGCCCGAACTTAACAAATGGCCACTTAAAAACTGACATCTCTTCTCTGCAGCACCGCTGTGTGCTGCTGCAGGGAGTTAATCCGTTGGTTTTGTGTGTGTGCGCTTGTGTTTAGTGAGCCCAGTGCTCCTGGTCTGCCAGCTCCTCACTGCTCCGCTCCAGTGGCTTCCTCAGCCTGTACGGAGGATGTTCAGCTTAACTCAGCACTGACAGAGGAGACCCACAGACTGTGAAACACATTGCCGCTGTATTTCCATTCTAATAATTCGGGCTAATCCATATGTGTGTGTGTGAAAGTGTGTGTGCATCTATGATGGGTGTCACGGAGGCACTGCTCTCGACGTGTGGCAGGTGGCGTGAGAGTGTGTACGTGTGTGTGAGTGTGTGTTTGTGTGTGTCGTAATAGCTCTTTCCCCTGAGCGGTGCATGAATAAACCATGGTGTATTCTACTATGCGGACTTCATTTTCTGCCTGTGCCGTTCATCAGTCTTTAGCAAATCACAAACCATATGCTTCTCTTTGATTTGGAGCAGACACATGGTCATGTCCTACCGTGAATGTATTTTCCACAAGGTGGGGGGTGCCCTGGATATGTACATGCACTCAGCATTTTACTTGTACGCACTTATTAATGTGTCGAATAATCATCTGAGGTATAGCACATTGTCTGCAGTTGAATCTGAACCTTGCGTGGAAATACTATTATAGCAGGATAGATATTATTGTCCATATGATGAAGGATATTTAAACCTGTCACCAGCTCAGCTGCTGCTCATCTTAATCACACAGGCTTAGCATGTGCAGGCTGATGCACTTACTCATGCAGCATGATCACTACTGGACACTGGGGCTCTTTAATCCATATTGCCTATTCTTTAAATTAGTTTTTTTTGGACTATTTAAAGTGACTAAGTATGCTATTTTATACATAATCATGTTTAGTAGCTCTCAACGTTTAACTTAGGCGAAGGCACGCAGTCATGTCACAATACCTAATAGGAAAAAACAGATATTTATCCTAAAAGTTTACCTGATTTTTCACACTTGAATCACAAAAAAAAACATAATTATTTTATCAGAAATGACTTAAAAAGGTACATTTAAATGTCCACTGTGTTTACTCTGGCCAGCTATATAATATCAATATATTGCAGTCAGATTAGGTTGCAGTAACTTACCAACAGTCTTGACTGTGGCTGTCTTGGTGGCTGACCTCTCTCCTATCTTCTCCCAGTTTAGCTCTGGTTCAGTGCCGGTCTGAAGCCACTCGGTGGCCGTGCAGCGGTAAAGGCCCTCGTCCCCAGGTAAGGCATTATACAGGGACAGAGAGAATGTGTCGGCCCGCACCTTCTCCACACGTATCTCCCCGTAGCTGGAGCGCTCTCTGTAGGAGGGGCTGTGCCATACAGCGCCATCCCGATCCAGCGAGGCCACCTCCAGCGCCGACCCGGTCGCCTGCATGTCTGTCCACTGCCAGACGACGGACAGGGGGCCTGTGGTGGAGTAGACCGAGCAGGTCAACTGGATCACGTCGCCCTCTACGACCTCAGAGGAGTTGCTGGACAATGAGACTGTGATGTTGCTCTCTGACAGGGAGGACACAAGAGAGAGGGGGAGACATGGAGGTTAGCATGAGTAGAGATGGGACACATGGAAGGAGTCAGAAAAAGTTCCTCAAAACTTCAACTCCTTCTCACGCCGAATCCCAGAGGCAACCAGGATTACACTTTCTGTGTTAAAACATTCAGAACATACTGGAGGCCAGTGGCAATGAAACAAATAGTTGAGCCTGTTCCCGGGAGTGCAGCACCACACAGTCCTGTGCGAGTGCTGTGCATGCAAGTTTATGTGTGAGAGGACCATCGTGCGCTCTTGTAACTGGCCTCGGGCACATTAGAGTGACAGCCAGAGAAGAGGCTTTGGTGAGTGTGGGTTGAGGTTCTCTCTCTGAACCCTGTGTGGTGTGTTGACCAAGTCCATAAGGGCACAGAAAAGACAGCTGCGATCACAGGACTCAGCAGCACTTCAGAAGAGGTGGAGAATAAAAGTATTTACTGGCTCTTCTATTCTGTTTTCCTGCTTTATCTCCACTCTCATCACTTCAACGTCAATCAAACATTATGGAGCTCTGGTTGACCCAAAAGCTTTCTTAGCCATGCGGGGCCAGTGCTTCTGTCTCTGGGGGATGTATCTTAAGGTTTCTCACTTTTTTTTTTTTAATCTCCCCTCAGGCCAAGCTCTGCTGCTTCCCTCTCAGCTTGCCGCCGTTCCTAATAAGCATGAGGTGTCTGTGAATATGGAATAAACTGGCTTCTTACTTCTACCACGCTCAAATGAACAAAGGGAAAAAACCTTCATCCTTTTCCTCTTCCTTTCTGTCTTCCATTGAAATAACGTGATAGTTTTCTTTCCACAGCTAAAATCATATTGTATTCTATCACTTTTTTCTTTTACACCGAGACGTGAAGAGAGGTTTGTTAGACAGTGATACAAGTAGATACATGCATCCTCCTTCCTTTTAAATTGTCTGGTTTCTGGACAGCTTTGTCTTCCTCTAACTCTTTCTTTTCCTTGAACTTTACATTTTTTACATTTCCCACACCAGCTCCTTCCAACTGCAGAATGTATTTCCTCTCCATTACAGTATATCCCCTCTCCTTTTTCCCTAACCTCCCCTTGTCCATTCCATCTGTATGACATAGATTCAGTGTGGCGTGCAAGCTCTCGCTCTCCCTCTCTCATTGCAAAGGTAAACTCATCCATCAACACTGATTTGTCAGAAGTGTTTACGTCTGTTTTTCCTTCGCTGTCACCTCTGCCTGCGTCTGACTCATTAACTTTAACCCCTGTCGCACCCTATTACCAACTTTTACCCAATTAGATTGATGAAGAACATCTTGAAATTGTGTGCGTGTGACCTGAGAGTGAGTTTCTGCATCAAATACATGCCTACACTTCTGCTCTATATCATAGAAGCTCTCCTCAAATAACCATGGCCAGTATCCTGTGTAAACCCTATAAACATCCTTTATGGGGCATTAAGGTCTTTTGTTGGGAAAACAAAAACCTCCCATACAGAGGCTCCCTGGAGACTGCTGCGAGCTCGGGGCCATTGTTTTGGGCTGATTTAGCAGGGGGTGCAGAGCGGTCAGGATAAGGTATTGCTGGCTGCTTGAGAGGAGATACTACTCTGTGATTATTATGTTTTATTATGCGGGTAGCAGCTGGCTACACACACTGAGACGTTGAAGGTATAGAGACAAGAGGGAACGACGCAAATGACCCAAACTAGTGAAAGAGCGTTTTCCTGCGTCCTGCATGAAGATGGAGCGACATCTAAGTGACAGGATTGTGAAGGTTGACTGCAAATTTGCATTGATCAGCTGCAAGCCCACCGGCCAGCCCTGCTTAACCCAGCTGAGGAGGTCTGCCCCAGCAGGACACATTCATTTAGCCTTGGGAACCACTTAGGGAGCCCTGGAGAGCCGGGCGCCTTTCTCTGCTTCTTTTCTCTCTCCACGCTTTCATTTCATGGCTGTTAGCTCAGCCTTCTTGAGTCCAGACTCTTCTGTGCTCCATTATCCGACTATAGTGTTACCCCCCGCTCCCAGCTAAGCCAAGGGAATGGGAAGGACCATAATGCTGAATTACCATCCTTAGCAATCCACTCAAACAGAAAATACATCAGCAATAAAAGTAGCATCATCCTTCCCCGTCTTACTCTCAGTTAACAATAGAGGCGGTGCAGCTATCTGTTATAGGCCACCTTGGAGAAAGAGAGGGGGAGACGGAGAGAGAAAGACAGAGAGAGCGGCTGGAGAGGAGCACAGCGTGACATGCCATGCTGCCTACATGAAGATAAAACTGTTATTATCAGAAGCTCATCATTCTTAGTGTAATTGACAACTAAGGACAGGACGACTAAGCCATTGGCCTCGTGAACACATTATTACTCACTGAGCGGCTGGACTGTGATCTGGACATTGCGCGACCTCTTGCTGCGGTCGATGAAGTCTCCTGTGGGCGTCTTCTCCCGCTCTGTCACGCGGCAGATGTATTTCCCAGCATCTTCGGGGCGTAAGTGCTGCAGCTTGAGCAAGTGCACGTTGGTGCTCTCTTTGCGTACCGTCATGTGGCCAGCCGCCTCGCGGGCAACGTAATCGGGGCCCAGGACAGGCACAGCACTGGGTCCCACCACGGCCACCGGTGAGCTGCTGAAGACCCACGACACCGAGAAGAAGCGCTCTGGGACATTCTGGGCCTCAATGGTGCAGCGAAGCTCCAGCGGCTCACCGGCCGTGAAGGACCGTCGCTCCGTGCTCACCTGGATGCTGAAGTCCCGATCTGAGAGAAGCGGATGGAAAACAGACGGAGACATCACGGTTAAAGACATGTTGAGTCGAGCAATTAGAAACGTGGTCGGCTGGCTGCTAATAAGTTATGTATTGCATGGGAAAACCTGCAAAGTGATATAACTGTGATTATGTAACAAAAGATGTAATCCCCTTTTGAATGCTACACATCACTTTGGCTTAGTAAAATACTTATTTTATCCAATATCAATACATGTACAAAAACCCTTGAATACAGCACTAGATTTGAAATAACGCAGCAGAATGGAGAGAGCATAGGTGTGTGTGTGTGTGTGTGTGTGGGGGGGGGGGATCTCTTCAAGAAAACTTTTCTCTGATGTTTGAAAACAAGACTGATGTCTTAACGTCAGCCACAATTAAAATGCACAATGCTGCCTTTTCTTAATATCCACTGTCTAGGACGCTGAACCTGCATGCTGCAAGAGCGAGGAGATTGCGGGGGTCAGGGATATGTGTGTGGGGGCGGGGGGGGGCGATAAAATAACATCAGTTAGAGAGAGAGAAAGAGAAAGAGAATAGAAACTTGAGAAGCTTGAGGTCACACAGTGCATTACTCCAGTGAAACGCTGATCTTTCAGAGCCCCCTTGCTTTCACCTTTGCAATAAAAAAAAAAACACATCTAATTAAAATTCTCTTCAGCAGTCTGAAACAGAGTCAGGCGCTTTCCTCCTCCTCCTCCTCCTCCTCCTCCTCCTCTTCCCCCTGCACGGTCCAAGACAGAACAGTCAAAGTAAACTGCTAATGCTAGCTCTTCCACATTACGCTTGTTGTGCTTGCATGTGTGTGTGTGTGTGGCTGGGAATTCAGTTTTATTTGCTGTATTAATTTCCTGATGATGAGCATGGTACGTATCAGAGACTGCTGCTCTGCCTCTCAGGGAGGCGGTGGCCTCGAGCTGTAATTACAAAGGCTTCCTGAGAAACACACTCGCGTGTAAAAGTTCAAAGCTTGACGTTGGTATAGAGCTTGTTATGGGGAACATTATGGTGGGAGGGAGAGGGATA
>CALSCE010009132.1:1471509-1503576 GCA_943593645.1 Bovichtus variegatus
GTATAGAGCTTGTTATGGGGAACATTATGGTGGGAGGGAGAGGGATATTGTTTACACACACACAAACATATGAATGCACCCAAACACATTAAATATTGACACACACAACACACACACACACACACACACACACTTTTGAACTGGAATGCTGAGCTCCTTTAATTAAGAGACAAACAGCATATAAATCGTAGTAGTGTAGTTAGAAATATGTAATTTAAGATGAAACAATCATGATTCGGATAACATTTATTATAATTATGTGTTTTATAATCACTGTAAATTGAACGTTTATGAATTTGGACTGATTAAAATCACTAGAATAATTGATGATGAAAATAATCAGGACTTGCACACTTTGCATGCAAATAATGGCGCACTGTAGGGCTGAGGGGAAAGACCCACATTACCTGCTGAACCTGAAGGACAGCAAGTTATTGCATTATGAAATTTGAATGGGATTAACTGTGAAGGAAGGGGAGCATTGAGCTCTATTAAGACAATTTTTACAGGAGAGTTCAGCTGAGAGAATGCCGAGGGATGAATAACAGCCTCACAGGTCCAGCATGTGTTAGTGTTTAGAGCTAATTAAAAAAAGAGAGAACTAAGTGTGAGGAGCAGAAGGGCCAAGGAGGAAGTGGGTGATGGATAAAGTCTGAGGGCGGAGAAAGAAATGCAGCGATAAGACATGACTGCAGAAAATGAAAGGTGATGTGAGAGCAGGGAACACGGAGGTGAGAGAAAAGAGAAAGATGGTGAAAACCGAGAGCGAAAGGTATATTAAGATTCTGTCCGCTGCTCCTCTCTCTGATGCTGCCCGTGGGTGATTAGCTAGTGATGGGACTGTCGTGAGATCCACTCCATCTTTTATAATCAGAGCCTAATGGAGGAGCTGCTCCCTCTCCTTTTCCAAATTCCTCTCGGCGCCTGTCAAATATGCACACGGACAGGTGCGGCATCAAATACACGAGTTCAGCCTGAAGCCGTGCAAGTTGTGCCTGAATCATGCAATAAGTGGGTACACAAGGAGACATCCAAGTGAATCCACACACAAGTTTGAGCACTCGCACCCAGAGCCACACACTGCAGCACAACCTCTGCTGTATTCTCTTTGTCACGTAACAACACCTCCATCCATTATAGATTACAGAGAAGACAGAGAGTGACGAAGGGTGCTGAGAGGGGAGCTCTTTGTGCCTTTTGTCTCCTCCCTGAAGTAGCAGGAACTCATCTGACAAACCTGCTTTACATCAGAGTTTCCACTCTCCTTCTCATCCACCCAGCACTATCTGGGGCACCATCAAGTTGTATTGGTCCAGAGCGGATCTGATGCTTAATGGAGAAAGGCAAAACGATTCCACTTTGAAGTGATTTACTGGCATGAGACATTCGCCACTGCGTGCTGCCTTGGTAATTGAGCTAATGTCAAAGCGGTTTATCACCCATCTCTGTGGCCCTTTCTTGGAAGCATTCAAAGAGATTCTTTATGTATGTGGAATACAGAGAAGTGGGTGAGAGGGGTCAAGTCGGGTGGGAGGTTACGAGTACATGTGAGGAGTCATAAAGCGGTCTTTGTTGCTGGTCCTTCAAGTCTCGAGGTTGACAGCTTATTAGATCATTATCATATGAGGCCTACTCTTCCATCAGCCACCCCAACAAACTATTTCTTTCTTCCACTTACTTCCATCCGGCAGCCCTTGTTACTTACTCAACCCCATGTCTCCCCGCAACCCCTCCCTCTCCCTTCCTCCCTCGGTTGGTAATTCCCTTCCTCCCTTCCATTAGACAACATCCTCCTTTAGAGTTGGCAACCGCACTAAACCAGCACGGATTCTCCCACTAATGCATTCAAGCACGGACTAGAATGGTGTAATTGTTGGCAGGGAGAGACGAAGAAAAACATCTTTACGTTCTGATCCCTGGGCCACTTGTTGTCTAGGAAATTGTATACGTGGAAGCCATAGGTTTCCTCCTGTCCAAACACCCACGCTGTTCAGAGCTTGTTAAATTATTCTTGGATGTGCTTGTAATGTTGCCCATCAAACAGACACAAATACAAAAGTGGGGAGTCTGTGGAGGTTTAGTTAAGCCCTTTTTAGTAAGCTAATGAGCTTAGTGCGAGATACTGATCAGCAATCAGAGGAAGCCGGCCCACATGTGTGCGTGTGTGTCTGTCAAAAAGGACAGGGGGGACCTACGAGAAGAGCATCATCTTTACCCTCTCTGTCCCTCCTTCCTATTTATTTATTTTTTACATTATCTCTTCCCTTGACTCACCAGTGGGCTGAATGCGGAGCTGAGTCTTGTCGCTCTGCTTGCGGGTCATGGCAAACCAGCTGGCATCTGTGTCCTGAATCCACTCAGCAGCCTGGCAGTACAGCAGGCCCTGGTCCACCGGCTGCAACTTGTGAATGGTCAGCCTGTAGGACGTAGCGCTGGTTTTATCCAGCCTGAGGTCCCCTGCCGCCATCCTCTGCCGGTACGGTCCCCCGGAGCGCAGAACGAAGTCCCTCGACAAGGTGACCAGCTCCTGAGGTGGTGCGGCCGCGTCCTCTGGGGACCGCAGGTACCAACCCACTGACAAGTGTGTGTGCTGCAGCGTGGTCCGAGACACCTCGCAGGTGAGCTGTAGCGTGTCGCCTTCCACCTTGGAGAGAGTCTGGGCTGGAGCCGTTACCGTCAACGAGTCAGCGATGACTGCAAGAATAAAGAAAAGAGAAAATTAGCACTGAGAGTCAGGATGTGTGGAGGCTATTTGGGATGTCAGGGCAGATTAATTACTCATTTTATTGAATTGTTGTTTTTCCTTAAATACCATATGAACCCTCTACTGATCTATAAAAAAAAAAAAATCTCAAATACCATGTAATGTTGTGGGAGAACTGGCTGTAAATGGACTTTTTTTGTTTACGCCCGCTATTACGGAAGTGAAAAGAAACAGGCATTCTGCTGTAAGTGCTTCAAAATCTGATTTTCTCCCCAGTGCGAGGAAAAGGTGTTAAAGCTACCAAGCTTTTGTTCTGAGGTGAATGACCTCGATTTCCTCGTCCATACATGACTTTCACATGTCTTTGCGCGTTGATGGCATTTTCTCTATCTCACACAGCCAGATGCCTCCAGAGACGTCTCCGCCACTTCTTTCAGGCTGATTATATCCCATTTGGTTTTGCTATAGCAAACACAACAGCTCCACACTGGCATCTTACAGCTCCCTCTCTTTAAACTTTTCAAACATTTATTTGATCACACGTACTAAATATGCAAGCAGCACGTTAAAATGGCTGTAATAAATTCATCCCGGCCCTTCTACCGACAATAAAACTGAGAACAGGCGAAGGACTTCAAGCCAGATGGTGGAGAACAGTGGAGATGAGAGAGGTGGACAGTCGAGTGCAGGGAAGCAACAGAGACATCAAGATGTGATAATTTCAGGAAGCAGGCTGGAAACACTCCGACGGAAATAAACATGTATAGCTTTTAAGAAGCAGCCAAGGGAGTATTTTTGGATATGTACCAGGGCACCGCTGTGTACGAGTGTGTGCAGAAGAGAGAAAGAAGAGGAACTGATAGATATCGCCGGACCTACGATTCTAAAACATCATGCATTCAGGACACGCAAGAGAAAGAAAGGTTGTCAGGTGTGAATAAAAAAATTAAATAAATGAAAAGTTCCAGTATGTTGAGTGTTGTGTGTGGCTGCACGTGAATGCTTGGATGCTGCATTGCTTGCTTATGGATGGTGTGCAACACACACACACACACACACACACACACACACACACACAAAGAATATACAAAGGCATCAGTGTTTACAATGGACAGCAGTCAACCATTTAAGCTAGGCTGAGAAAAAAAAATGAATTGAGCAAATAATGCAGAGAGAAGCTTTCTTGCATTGCCATGTGGTGAGCCCTTCTTAAAAGCCAGAAAATGGAAGTGCTTTGCGAGGGTTTATGCTAGTGGAGTGCTTTGTCAAGATGTTTGGCTATTCAGGCTCTTAAGGGATTGTCATTGTGAAGAATACAAATCAGCATGTTTGAGGCCTGTGCTTTGCCTCAAGTCACCCGCTACGACTAGCAGGAGATACAGCGGGAAAAAAAGCTTTATTACTGCAGTCATTTGATGTATGCAAGTACATACTATATACTGCATACTACATGCATCTGTGTGTGTGTGTGTGTGCTCATGTGTCGGGTGAAAGCAAGAGTTAAATTGAGAGATGGGGTTTGCGGGAACAGAGGAACAGACACCACTAATGAAACGAGGGTGGGGGGGGGGTGGAACAAAGGCAGAGAGATCAGAGAAAAAAAAAGATAAAGGAGGCAGAGAGTAGGAATGACATCTGGTTATTGGAGTTTAACAAGACACTCAAAGAAAGAAACAACGATAAAACAAAAGTGGCAGGGAAAGAAAGCGAGTAATCAGGTGGGTCAGACACAGCGGCAATGTAATGAGATGCTGCACTGTAGAGGTGCATACAGTGAATCCAGGCGAGAATAAACTGTTTCCTGCAATAGTTTGAAGCCGTCTTAAAAATACCGACAAGGTCTAACTGAATAGGCTTCTCTAAACTAGTGCTTCCCAACCTTTTATCCCTTTACTATCATTGAGTAAACTGATAAAATCTGAATAAGTGACATATTTTATGGATATTTCACATTGTATTTGATTTATAACAACAACAGTACAGAACAACTGATGTTACCGTACAGTTGACCCAAATAGTGAACTCAATAACTGCATGAAGTTTGTGTGTAACGACTATTTGGATGAATTTTGAGCAGATTTATCCTGCGAGTATTGCATCAGAAATGAGTTTTCCTGTTTGAACTTTTAATACAATTCTCTGTCTCTATGTTGTCGTTTTAGTTTTTTTTTTTTTTAACAAATCATGCATACTTAATTTTAAAGTAATAATTCAAAGAAATAAGTTTATTTCTTTGACCAATTCAGTGTTTTCTTCTCCCTGAGGCTTGGCCATTGTTCTATTAGCTCTTTGGCTGTTTTATATGTCTACTTTTCTAATGTAGGACGAGACTTTTTAGCATAAAGGGAAGGCTGTGTGAATAAAGCCGTTTTTGTTCAGGTCTCCACTGTGCCCTTACCCTGTCTGCTCAAAAAAACAAGTTTATATCTTCAATAATAATTTATTATTCTCGTTACTTTAAAAGCAACAATTTCATTTAGTTTTCTTCACATAAATGAATGAACTCCTGAGATATTATATATAACTGTATATACACTATATATATATATATATATATATATTTTTTTTTTTTTTTTTAATGACCCCCTGCAAAGCTTTGGCGACCCCCACTGGGGTCCCAACCCACATGTTGGGAAGCACTGCTCTGAACCACCTCTCCATTACCTTGAGTGCTTCATAAACAGTCGAGCAGCAAGGGATGCAAATGGTAGTCAGGGGCAAAAATAAAACTATTCTGCTGATATATTTGTTTGTTGATTGGATGATAAAATGACTAACATGGGAGCCTTGGTAGCCTGCATTAGTGTTGATATAAATATGCTTAATATCTCCGCCAGGCTTAAGCCTGTGTGGAGAGCATGTGTTAGGTCGTGTGTGTGTGTGTGTGTGTGTGTCTGCATACAATCTCAACTACTACTGGACCAATCAGCCTAATATTTATTATATTATTTATATTTTATTGAGCTCATTTATGACTGTATGTTCAAGGACCTCTCATCGTTGTGGTAATTCACAATTTTTGAAAAACCTATTTTACCGACTGCTTTATACAGTCATTGAATCCTCGCTCCTCTTGAGAGTCAGGGAGCCTGGAGGGACAATCGAGTGAGATTCAACTCGTCTTTGTTTGGGAAAGGAAGAATGAGACACACCTGGCGGAGATCTGCACGGTACCGGGAGAACTTTTATAGTTTAGTACAGGTATAAGCTGAACAATCGCCTCCTGCTAATGGGTGATAATTCCTCAATATTATCATTTACCAACTCTTTCATTGGAATCGCATTGTGAAGATATGATCTCATGTTATTGATCTACAGACATGTGCGGTCTAAATACAGGTTTCTGTGTAATTAAAAAGATGATGAAGTGTTTTTATGATGAAACAAGGTCAGTTTGATCATTTTCACGTGTGACTGTGCATACAAACATGTTGTGACATATCCATATCAGAAAATATCCTCATTAATTATTGTGATACAGATTTTAACCATTTCGCCAACGTTCACCATGCTCTGTCTGAAAAAGACAAGATCCAATAAAAAAAAAAATACACATTTCATTACACAAGCGTCCCAAAAGTCCTGGAACTGGAGTCGCCAAGTCCTCTTACTCCGACTCTCCAGTCTACACCGAGTGAGCGGCAGACATACCGTTACCACAACAACACACCTACGCTACAACCTGCCATTGCCATAGCAACCCTCCCACATGATGCCGAGGGCCTCTCAGAACAGCTGGGAGGTACTATGACAACAGCACCCCCTCCAACACCAACCCCTCTGTGGACCCCCGGGGAACAGTGTGGAAACAGCCACGCTGATTCTCCATGTCCCTCCGCTGGCTTCGTATAGAGATATTTAACATTTTGACTTCATCTCAAGTCGTCTGGGCCAATCACCTCCCTACACACAGATATGTCTGGGAGACAGAACCAATGAGATGGCACCAGCCAATCTCATCATGTCCAAGGGTCAGGATGAGGTTGTAAACACACCGAGATCCTCCAATAGCCCCACTGACCTCAATCTGGGAAGGATTAAGAACAGGATGAGATGGCATTCTGTGGCACACACAAACACACACGCTTGTGAGGACATTGTAATGACTTATCCTACCTTAACCCTAGCTGCTGTTTGCCTTATTACAACAATTACAAGAGCCTTAAAAGACACTCTGGAGGTATTCTATATTTTTCTTAGTTGATCCTATTATTACGTGTATCACAAACACTTCAATGAGCCAGTTGCAATAGGTTCATTACAACGAATATGGGCGGTGTAGTTTATTTTAAGTCAATCTCACAAACACCATCCTGCTGCAGTAAATACTCACTTATACACCACATGTGTATCGTCCATGCTGAAAAACAGTCCCATTTTCTCCTGTTTGAGTAACATTTACAAAAATCTACCGGGCCCAAATGTGTTGAAAAAGGTCTAGATTTTTAAAAAACAAAAGTATCCTTGGTCATTATTTTTATTTTATATATTTTTTTAAGCTCCAAGACTTACTTCAGCACCAATGAATGGGCTTCGGAGACTAAAACACTGATAGTTTTGTTTTTTTCAGGGGATTTGTTGACAGGTTTTAATATTGCCAGCCGTCTTTTAACTTGCACCTAATTCTAACCTACACCAAAAACCAGTTTAACTAAAGAATAAATGATACATTGGTGGGGGTCAGACACCACAATGTTAACAGATTGTATTAATTACACATTTTAGGGAAAACAAACGCACACTCTCAACTTAGGTTGATTCTGTGTTAAAAGAAAATGCAGCCACTTTGCCAAGGCAAAAGCTGTGCAGCTGCAAAATATTCCTAGCTCATCTAAGCGTTACCATGGTGTTACCTAAGAGCAAATGCCAGATATTAAATGTATTTAATTTCCCTCACTAACGCAGGCAAAACCGCCAGAGAAAGTATGTTGAGGTTAATGGGTATGCCTCCTTAACATATTCAAAAAAAAAAAAACCTTCAGCACTGTCATTTCATCCTTGCAAAAAGTGTGCACGTGTTGAATGAGCCAATATTTATCACCATAAAATAAATAAATGCATTTGCTTTAAGGACTTTCAGGAATTTAAAGTAATTTTCCTCACTTGTAATCACATTCGTAGAGGCTGGAATCTCAGAAGTACTAGCGATTAAAACATTTCTCTCTGATGAATCAGGCAATCGTTCGCATTTTGAAATAGAGGTTCTCATGTGTGGATGTGAAGAAAAACATGTCTGTGCTATTGTGCAGTTTTTTTGACTGACACCGAAGCTGTCAATGTGTATAAATCTTTAAAACTACCCTCTTCCTGCTCTACCTCATCTGCAATTTTCGCTTTCATCTCCCACCATTCCTGATCTTCCCCTACTCTCGCAGCCCTCTGAAGTGAGTGATGGTTGTCATCCCTCAAGCTGGCCTTTTAAGTCCAGTCACACAGGGATAGAAGTGTGGGGGACACGAGGACACAAAAACGTCATGGAAAGAGATTTTGCAAAGACGACATGAGAAAAAGATGATCATTTACTAAGCCTGAAGTGTACATTTTGCATGCACCCAAACCTTTAACATCTCTCTGAAGCGTGTGCTGTGGCAATTCAAGTTGCAGAAGCAGAAAAAAAAAAAAAGATTCCTTACAGCAAAAAGGAACAACGGGAAATCAAATAGCAGCGTTTCTTTGTGCGCGTACAGTTTCCACATGCGAGTGTTTATGTTTAAAAAGATGGATCAAAAATGCGAAGACACTCTGTGGCGCTCTCTGCTGTGGTCGCGTTGCGGGAGAAGATGATGACCCAAACTGGAGAGATGCACATTGCCCTCTGGATGTTACCAGTGCAAATGTTCTGGCTGAAACAAGCACACGCTGTCTCCTTTCAACAGCACTAACAACACATGCATGCACCCACACAGTCGTACTTTCATTGTGTTTGTGCATGTATGCCTTTATGTGCCTAAGTGTTAAATGCAAATGTAAGAGGCAGCACGTGTCTTGTTTATTTCACCGAGAGTCTGGTGGTAGCTTAGCCTCAGCTGGAAATGGCAAACGTTTGCCACTGGCTGCCGGCCAATCAGAACGAAGGAGTAGATATCAAAAGGTGTGTAACGATGGCAATATTTATGATGGAGCTTTTCCCTGACATATATTTGAATTTGTTTATACCTGCTGGCAAATACTGCAACACACTCTACAGTGAGGCAATCGACAGAAACTCCCTTGAGAGCTGGCAGGTTGACCCTGCTAGCAACTCTAGATGGCCAGAAGTATGTGGACTTCCATAATGTACCCGATTGTTGTACATCTCAGTCCACAGGCGTTAATGTGCCGCCATAACATCCTCTGCTCTGCTGGGAAGGCGCTCCGCAAGATTTTTGAAACTGGCTGCAGTGATTTGCTCCAACTCAGCCACAAAAGCATTAGTGAGGTTGGGCACCGGTGTCGGCGGATAAGGCCTGGCTTACAGTCGGAGTTACATACCAAAGATCTTTCATGGGGTTGAGGTTAGGGCTAGTCATCCCGGAAAGCCTCGGGCTGCGTTCAGACAGACAAAGCCGGACTAGGTGCGTACATTGGTACAAGGGTGCCAACGTATCTCTGGGAAAAAAAATATATAGGGGCGTCCAGCAAAAAGGTTGAACTAGACTCGACTTCTCGGCAACACAACGTCATCCGGCAAGATGCTGCGTTGGTGGCAGCAGCTCAGTCCGTAGGGACTTGGCTTGTAAACTGGTATATATATACATATATATACATATATAATATAGCTGCCCACTGCTCCTAATACTAGGATGGGTTAAATGCAAGGTATACATTTCACTGTGTGTGCTGATAAGAAGAGGATTCAAAATCCTCCATTTCCATTTCATTTCCATCACATACATTCAAGCTAATGGATTCCGAATGGATTACTTTGTAGTCGTTTACCTCGCAATTGTCGTGAAAAAAGCTAAAATACTTTCCAAAGCTGTAAAACTATGTCTGTTAGTATTACAGACCCTTGTGCAGTGTTTTGGTGTTTGATAAACCTTTGAACGCATTAATCTGTTGATCCAACTGGACGTCCTGGAGCATATTTCATAGTCTCACACAGCGACACAGGGCAGCCTTCTGACTCAATTACTGCTTACCTACTTAATTACTCGCTTTCTAAACGGAGGGAAGTGTCACGTTGACCCAAGACTAGCCTGAAATGTTTCCAAAACCCTGGAAGCACATTATTGTCTAAAATATTATGGTATAATTGGAACAAACTCAAAAGCAAGAAAAAAATCCCCAATCCAAATTCACACAAAAGTATGCGTTTGGGTGAACACATACTTTTGGCCCTAAAAGTATTCTCCATGCTCCTGCCCAGCACTGCAGATGCTCCGCCACAGCTGACATGGTTAGCACTTCTCTCTATGTAATGGCCATACGTGTCAGTGTTTGTGTGTGTGGTGCTGCAAAGCAAATGCCCATTTGGCAAAGCCAGTAGGGTAATTATTGTTAATTACTCTGTGAAACGGAGAGTACTGCTGAGAGGAAAACAGAGCGAGTGGGCGATCTTCAGCTCCACTTCATGCGAGTCCAACATCATCACTGAGCAGACGTCACGTACTGCCTGGAACACATGCCGGCGGGTCAGGAAGTAATAGAAAGAGAGAGAGAGATACAGAAACTGTGCCTACACCTGTCTTTCTCATACTTATTATCCATTACCCTGCCCATTCACATCCTCCACTCCTTTGTTCTTCTCTGTGCGAGCTGATGAGTCAGAGCGAGGGATGAAATGGTTCAACTGGGAAATGTGGAGAGAGGAAGGCAAAGTAGGAGGGAGAAAAGTTGAGGATGAAAACAAAGAGGAAACGCACCAATTTCTGTGCAGGACGCACAAAAAAAATACTTCAGATAGATTATGATGATTTTGTTTGACACACACACACACACAGACACACACACACACACACACACACACAATACCCTAAATTCATGCACACACAAACACAAATCTGCCGAAAAACACAGAGCAAGCACTTTCTCAGGAGACTGGAAAATCAAGCAGGTCTTCAAACAAAAACACCACAAGCAACAACTAAAGCAAACTCTGATGAACTAAGATCTACAAAACCATCCCCGAGAGTCGGAACTGATAATAACGTCAGGATACGGAGTAAAATGAGAAATAAGGGGCAGAGTAAGGATCACGCCTTAGAGCCAGAAAGGAGACACGTGGGAGTCCTCTTTAACAGAGAATAAAGAAGAAAGACTGGAGTAGAAGTCTGCTGTGTGGGATCTAGGTCCACAGCAGGGGGTACATCCATAATAGAGCACACACACATGATCAGATGAGCCCGGCACCTTATTGAGCCTCAGATACAGAACACTGCTCCTTTCATGTCTCTTTCCGTGTTTTTGCATATTTATGTGTTATGTAATACAGGCGTAAAGGCTGTTGTGCATCGTATGGATCCAGGGAAACGATTATTTGTCTATTCAAATCTGATGTCAAATTGTTGTGTTTGTTAACATGAAGTTCTCCTGCGAGTGTGTGTGTGTGTCGCTATGGTATCGTCATTAGTAGGGTCTGTTTATGTACAGCACCCAAGTTTCCATTTACTCAAACACTGTTTTCGTTTGTGAAAGAAGCTCTGGACACTGTAGTTCACTATGAACTAGGTACTGTGATTAGGAAATTCTCCAGTAATAGAAAAAGTACTAAACTAATCTACTACTGTACTTTCAGTATTAGTCCTACATCAGTATATAGTTTATTAATAGTTTGTTAAACTCCACCTCCCTTACGCCTGTCAAGATTTGTATTCTTGCATTTTACAGTAAGAATGCAGATATACCTTCAAATTCTTAAAAATAATTCTCAAAACAATGAGCCATTGATTTCAGAAAGACTAAGACTAAAGCGTGCTTCTAGATTTCTATCCTGCAACTTGCTCTAATGCTTTTGGTTTTGGAAAGGCCACCAAAAAGACGATATCCTCTCAAACTCTATAAAAGCTGTGCACTGCTCTTACTCGAGCCCCATGCAACCTGCTGCAGCATGTGGAGAAAATCCAAAGCCTGACAGGCGCCTGGTGATGCTTGCTAAGCCGTGATTGGACAAGGAGTGGTTAAGCAAACTGCTAACTATGCACGAGTTATTTGCATTACAATTTTCATCCATTGTTCATAAGCTAATCTCATTAATTAATTTCCGTGATTTGTTTTGAAAATTAAAAGTGAAGTATCAATGTATTAATTGAAAAAAAAAAATTCTAATTTATTTCACGTTTTAATTGTAGTGCATAGGGCAACGTCTGATGGTGGGCGGAGGGTTGATAATGCCTTGGGACGGAACTATTTAATGAGGAAGCACAATGAGAAATGTAACAGCACATCCATGCGTCTATATGTGGAAGGCACTGTGGACTGACTGGACATATTTTAGAACTAGTCAACAGCTTTCAGTCTGCAAAGATTTCAGATATTTGACTTGGCCACAGCTTAGCGCATAGTCAGACGCAAACATTATAAGTAAATCCTTCATTGACAAATCACATCATTTATGCAACACAAGCAACAGGATCCTTTTCACTGCTGCACTACCACTTACTGTATCTGCAGAAAGTTGGACCATGAGCACTTACATTCATCAACAAATTCATAGAATTTGCTTGAAAATCAATTAGTTAAGACTTAGTAATTTCTTGGATTTCTCTCTGCAGATGAAGGTCAAGATCTTGTGCATAGAGGCTGAAGCTGTTTTGAATATATATTTTGTTTTTATTGAATATGAGAGCCATGCCAGAGCTCAATCCCAATCAAGGCATCATTGCAGAGACAATCACTATGCAAGTAGGGAATACATTTGCTGTCATCTTTAAACATAGGTTTATATAAGAGGGCAAAAAAGGGGCTACAGTAGATGCAAAGTCTTCCTTTCTGAGCCGAGTATGTGCAGAATGAACTTATACATTATGAATGTATTAACAATTGCTTATTATCTGGGTCTGACATTGGTGTTTATTCTCAATCATATTACCCCATAGCATGAACCGCTTAATTTTTCATATTTTAGCGAACAAACTGGTACAAATAAAAAAAAACATTTGTCTATTATTTCTTTGTAAATGAGGCACCATAAGTTGTCTCGTACTACACCGTCTGATCCAAGAGGCTTTCCACACAGTCCTATCATAACACGCTACATCCAATCTTCTAAAAATGTGAAGAGACAAAATAGAAATGGTGGTGGGGGGTGATGGGAAGGGGTTAGAGGATATGAGAAATCTTACACACGCTGTTATGAGATTTTCTGTTAGGAGCTGTGAGGTCCCCTGCTAATGGAACATCAGTCTGAGTGGGTGTGTGGGTGTAAGTGTGTGTCCTGTGCTGTAACACAGAGGTCACAATGACTGAAAGGAAAGGGCCTCTTCATTTAATAATGGGGTCTCTGAAGCATTATTTCCTGTCTCCTTACATTCTTCCTCTTCTTCAGGCTCTGTCCCATTTTTCTCCTTACAATTTCTTCCCGAGCTTCCACATACGAAAAACGCTCCTCTATCCACGCCCCCTCTCTCCGCCGCATTTTCTGGCGAGTTTCTTTTTCGTTAGACTAGTTGCTAGTCAGCACCCAATTATCACTTATTCC
The DNA here is from genome assembly GCA_943593645.1 of Bovichtus variegatus. Lineage (NCBI taxonomy): Eukaryota > Metazoa > Chordata > Actinopteri > Perciformes > Bovichtidae > Bovichtus > Bovichtus variegatus. Next base: position 1,484,832 of record CALSCE010009132.1, read on the forward strand.
TTGTTTTCTCAGCCTCCTCCAGCTCCTCCAGCTCGTCTTCTTCATTCTTAGCACACAGGCTGGCACGTTTTACCGAGTGTTGATCACACTCTATGTAGTCTACATGGAAGTGACTATGACCCTCTTGCATTGTTTGTTTGTTTTCATCCTAGGGGGTCATAAAACTAGTAAAGGGAGCAACATCTGCTCTGTGTGTGAGTGGGAGGGAGGAAGAGAGATAGGCCCCTGTGGTTATTATAGCTCATTATACCTAAAGGTAGGAGAGGCACATCTAAAACTCTCTCTCCTTTACACACCCACCCAAGCACCCAAACACAGAGATAGTCAGCCTGAGGGGACAGCTGCTCTTTGACATACACACAGTAGTATAAGTGACTGAGTTACTCCCCTCTGCTCCGCCAAACATTTCCTCCAGAGCTGTGACTCAGCTGTAGTGGGTCACTAAATCACACACACACAGTCCTAAGGGGTGTGCTGCTTATTAACATTATTTTTGTAGAAGAACATACAGTGGTTTAATAACAAAACTTGCTGGCACAGGCTGCGTTTTTACTACTATGTGCTGAGCTGCAAAATGCACGAATTTAGGAAACTACTACTTCGAATAATGCAAACGAAATATGATATTGCAGTAAAATAAACTAAATAAATATACAAGAAAACATCTAAAGCGCTTTCCGATCAACCTTCACATCTCCCCGGTTTGTTTTATCGGACTTCTATGCATGTGTCCAGGTTTTCTCACTGAACGGCACAAGCAGAGAGGGGAAGGTAAAACAAAAGGAGAAAGTGGGAGAAGAAAAGAAAGATGGGCAGCGAGTGAAGGAGTGGGCTTTGTTATTGTCGCAGCAGAATGGTGATGTGGAGTTAAAATGCTGAATTGTGCGATAAGAGAAGGGATCCGTGGTGAGAAGAAGCTTTCAAATATGAGACGCTGTTTACACAAAGGCAGAAGAGGAGGATTTAACACTAACTAAGACGCACGCAGACACAAGCGGGCGCACGCTCGTGTACACAATATGACACAACCTCTCACTGAGGCCCAGCCAGGAAATGAGCCTGAGTGAGTGTGTTGGGAAGATGGAGAGTAAGCGGGAGATTATAAAGCAAGGCGTGAGAGGAGGGGTAGTCTGACGAGAGGTGGGAGTATGAAAGACAAATCTTCCTAAGAGCATTTGAGAAGAGCTGTGTGCAAAGCTATCGTTGACTAAAATCCTTTAAAGCATCAAAGATTTACTCATCATGCCTAAACACATGAAATATTCCTTCCATTCCCCCCCTTCCTTTTCCTACATTTCCCTTCTCATCTTCACCAGCTTGAGACCCACTTTTTCCATCGTTTCATCTGTCATATGCTGCCGTCTGCTCGTGCATCCAAATAACATGAATTACAGCAAACGCTCTGCAGACGCCACCCCTGTGTACGTCGGTTTGTCTTCTCAAACTCTGCTGTCCTGGAGTTTGTTAGCGCATGTGCAGGGCTTTGCACAACAGCACACACACACACACACACACACATGGTGCCACACAATAACCCGTCTACCTACTGTACAGGCACACGTGAACGCGCACAGGCACAGAAATACAAAGACGTGCAATCATTCGCCTTGTACTCTATAAACAGCATTTATCAAGTGTATTATAATATTACTAGAGGTGCAAGTATTAAAACTAATAAGCTGCATCCCTGTGTTGCACTTACAGTCCCTCCCCCTCTTTCTTTCTCTCTATACCCCTAACAGGAGCTCCCACCATCTCCCTTCATCCCTCCATCAGTCGCCCCAGCCCCAGATGGTAAAGCACTGTGACCAATTAAAGACTTCCCTGAGGATAGAACCAGTTATAGCCTCAGCCATCTGACCATATCTCTGTGTGTGTGTGTGTGTGTGTGTGTGTGTGTACGTGAAAACCTTACAAAACATATCACTTGGTTTTAATCAGTGTTCAAAAACTTGTCTTCTGGCCAGTTCCACGAGGCAGCTCCCCGAAATAAGGTGCATACGAGTCCAAGAATACAGCCGTACATCTAAGGCCTTTTGCATCGTGCATAAACACACAATGACCAGATCTGGAGGGCCACTTCACAGCACACTGCAAGGCTGGGGTTGAGTGGAGCGGAGCGTGGAAGCTGGCCAGAGGTGCAGAGTATTAGCAGGTGTGTTTGTTGTGTTGGTGTGTGAGAAACAGTATCTTTGTGGGGGAGAGATGCAAACAAATAGAATGTAGCTGAGGGAGGTGGGCAGCACTCAATCACCAGGCAGCCATCCAGCAGGGCAGCAGATGAGGGAGCAACTGTCTGTCTGAGCTGCCAGCACTGAGGGGAATTAGGCATATGCCAACCCCACCCCACCCCTTACACACACACACACACACACACACAGACACACGCAGACACACACAGACACACACACGGCAACATATGTCTGCAGTCCACCCCGCAAGCTTTTAGATATCTGTGAGTGTGAGTGTGAGTGTGTGTGTGTGTGTGCATTATTGAATCGTGTACTACAGATTTTTGATAGCCGCGTGTCCCTGAGACGGAGCGCGAGGGTCATCAGCTTGCTGCGTTGCCGCTGCTTCACCAAAACGAGTTAACCCCTCCCAGGCTTCTCCACTTTTACTTTTCACTTCAACACCAGCACTTGAAAACAGCCTGCAGCTGGCTCTGCAGCCCGAGTTCAAATCCATTTCATCAGCCGTTTTAACTAAACCGCTGTTTCCTATTGCAATGCTAATGAGGTGGGTGCGATGCTAATCTTTAAACTGGCATCAGCAGTGCCGGTGCCAAGAAAGGGACGAGGAGGTGGCGACTTCCCGAAAGAGTAACTCCACACTGGATGTTGTATGAAGGGAAAACATTGTTGCCGTTAACGACTGGGGTAAAAGGCATAGTTGTTGAACCTCGGACCACACCCACGATCATAGCTGGGTGTGGTCGGGTGTGGTTCGTGCACTGAAAAACCCAAACTGCACGGCGGTTTGACATGAATGACAGTCGTTTCCACTCCATTTCAATTTTGGCACGCAAAACCTGTGCAGCAGGTAAATGAAAGACCAACAGCATCATAACGATACACACTAATAGAAACATATTTCACTGTGGCTTTTAGTGGCTGAATCCAAAGTGAAAAGTTACTTAAAAAAAGGTCCCTGCCTCTCAAAGAAGCAGTAAAGAGATAATATTCAAGTTTAAGGCAGCGGTTTGATTATCAGCCAATAGATATTTAACGTCACACCGCTCTTCGTGTTATAGGGATCCCCCGCCTTTACCGCTACACAACATTCAGCATGCTGGCAAGGCAGAATGGAGTGCAGCTTATGTGCTTGTGACCATAGCCAGTTGCGTTGCACAAACACCTACATCACTGCCAACCACTACTTGGCATTGCAAAAACAATTATTTGCCTGTGTGCAGTTACTCTTTACAAGTTCTCGCCATGCACAGGATACATCACTGAAAATAGTGTACGTGTCAGCATCTCCAGCGTGTCTTGCATAACCTGCCTCGAGTGAGAGCACGAGTGCCAATATCTGGGCATGTTCTTGAGTATATGAATGGGCGTCTGTGTCAAAAGGGCTTATCAGATGTAGGCTATAGCTTGCACCAGGAAAAAAAACCCTCCTGTCCCCTTAGTGCTCAGTTAAGGCTTCAAAGCAGCCGCCAACATCAAACAATGCAGCAGTGCGAGTGTCCTGGACCCCAATCACAACCACATGAGTCCTGGAGGCTATTATACGGCAAGCTGCACTCTTTACAAGCACACATTTTAACGACATGAACACAAACACTCGTTAGCACGTTCATTCACATCCATATTCATGCTGAATTCATATTCAAACTGTGGCTGCGTTCTGTTAATCTCACAGAGAAGAGGCAGCAGGCCCCTGAGGGGTTAGCGCTTAGCTAAGCTAATCAAATCAACTCCAGGAACAGTGGCGCATCTTTAGCTCATTATATAAACATTAATAAACATACATACACTAAAACACACACCAACACACGTATATTTGTTAGCACAATAAATCCTTTCTCATTAGCCTAGCTCAGTAGCGTGGGTGATGAGCTAAATGCAGAGCCTCTCTGACATCATTTATATTTACATAAGGGTAACCACCAAAATGTGCAAAGCAGTGTATGCTTGAAAGTGAGCGTGTAGGCCAAGAGAGCATTAAGATTCAGGTTTAATGGCAACAGTTTCCTAATTATCACGCCATAATTCTAGCAGCAATATTTGAAGCGAGCGGCAGCCGGTGTTAAATCACTACGCAGCCTCATCCAGCTTCAGTGGTCCTCTTTAACTTAGGCAATGTGCACAGTAAATGTGGCCGATATCCAAACAGCCTTCTACCTGTATGTGTTTGTTCAGTGTCTTTTTCCAAGTCAATGCAAGTGACAGGCAGCTGGCAAGAGCCACCCCAGAGTATCAGAGTCTCTAGTGTCAGGGAGCCAGATGGGATTTTGACCATCTTGCGATGAGATTACATGTCAGAAGGCACATTAAAAATGTAGCTGCGCCTCCAAAATCCATCCAATCTAATTTGATTACAACGTCCTATTTGATTCACTGCCCCAACTTTGAGCCCTTGTGAAGCCCTATAAAGGATAACTAAAAATGTCTAACTTGGAATACATTTCTTTTTCCCCACCCAGACAGGTGTCTGGTTGGCCCTGTTCAACAGCGCTGTTTTATTCACAGCGCTACATGTTCTATTCAACAGTAGTATTGTCTACCACAGTGATCCGCTGGGTTTTTTTAAAGCCCTCTTCAGTGATGTTCAGTAGAAAGGATTTCTTCCGATGGGAGCACTACAGCATCGTCGCTCTCAGACTCAATTATGGGTGTGACATCTGTCCTGACTGACAGCTCGCTACACTGCGTGACTGTGACTGTGTTGGTGTTTCTCTGTGTGTGAATGTATGGTGGGTCCGAGTGCTAGTAATGTTATTGAGCAGAAAGCCCCGTCCGCTAAAGTAGAAGAGATGTACAAGGAAATGGCAAGCCAGACATAGTGATAAAATCTCTTTCCATTTGGAGTCCTGCCTGGTCTGCTGCTTGGAGCTAGTATGTGCTTACATGCACGCGCACACATACACAAAAGGCAGAGAATGGAATGCAATAGTAAATTAAACTGAGAGGTGATGGTAAGGCCAGAGAGAGGGGGGTGGGGGGTGGGGGGGGGGGGGGGGGGGGGGGGGGTTGCTGAAAAAGCTGGAAGTGTCACTGCAAGGAGAAACGAGGGAGATAAAATGGTCCAGTCACACACAGGCCTCTGCTCCAAATCAATACCAACAGACGTAGAGAAACAACCTCTCTTGTCTATTCATCTACACTTTATCACCTTTATTTTCCTTCAGTACATCTGACTATATCTTTCTTTGTCAACACTAGGCTTCAGCCATATGTTGGCTTGCTCTAAAAAAAAAAAAAAAAGAAAAAAGTAAAAGACTTTCATCTTTTTTCCTCCCCATCCTCCCTTCTCTGTCTTTATTCAGCCACCGGTTCCGTACACAATCCTGTGCTGTGTGCTTCAATCACCCTCGTGCCTTTCTCTTGTGATGAAGCTCAAAGAGCAGCTGTATTGACAAACCCATATACCTGAAAGACCAACGGCAGCTGGGGGCCGAGGCGGGGGACCAGACCGAATCGACTCGGGGGCTTTGGATTGATGGAGCGAGCGGGATTCAGATGATGAGAGTGAGCGGAGAAGGGGGATATGGGGGGCGGGGACCCGGTGTCACCCAATGTAAAAGATGGAATGCGAGATGACATCTCCACATTCGGTCTATCTCATTAAGTGAAGTACAGGAGTGCAACTTGGCAGCGCCAGCTCCCTTGTGAAAAGAAAGGCAGGGGAGGGACACAAATCAGACACACACACACACACACACTCACACAACGCTGAGCTCAGCAGAAGCATGATTCAGCCACTCTTACTCTGTATGTATGCGTGGCAGTGCACAGGCTCAGCAAGGCTAACAAAAAGCAACACTCCTGTTCTTTGCCCCCTTTTGCGAAGACTCACACGGAAACAAAACTGCATTTTGACCTTGGGTAGACATGGCGTCACAGATTTCCAGCATTCAGTTGAGCCACAGTTTCAGGTGAACTGATTCCTTTTCTCCATTAAAAATGGAAGAAAATCAAATGTAGGCCATAAATATAATGAGAATGCGGTGTGACTGGAGAAATGTGGTATTTTGCAACGGTTTGTTCTGAAAACGATTCGCCGTTTCCTTCTTCCTTAATTGAAATTCCTAGGTCTCATCTCTAGCCTCTTCCTTCTGTCTCTTTCTTTCTCAGTCTCCTCATTTTGTGCTGGCTAATTGCATTTAGAACTTGTATGGCGGTTTGTAACAGCATTAACCTTAGGAGTCAAATCAGGCAGAGACTATTTAAAAGGCACCCCTATAGCGCCAGTTGTATTGTGGGTAATGCCTCGGGGAGGTGTAACCAATCATATTGGAGTCGAGAGGAAGAGCTCATCATTTATTGGTCACACATTCTATTCAGCATCGCCCCACTACCCAATTCCAATACTGCCGCTTCTGTCCCCATTCCTATCTTTTTCAATTTCCTCATCACTGCCTTTTCGCGCCATCCATCTCACTTTCTTTTCTTCCAAACCATTCGCTGCCAAACTTAATTTTTTCTTGTGTCACACATCCGAAGATGAACGGCGGCAGTGAATAACCGAAAGATGCAAGAATGCTTCAGTTTGAAGATTCACCAAGGCTTTGGTTCTCCAGCTCCATTACCACATTACTACATTACTACAGGACTAGGAACGGATGACTCCTGCCAAATGCGGAGGCTAGGATCTGCATGGCTGCCAGCGTGGTGACTCCTATGGAGCTTTCTAGGACAGTGAGGGTATCTGGGAGCTTCGTAAGTAAGAGCAGTATGATACTTGTTTCTGCGAGGGCTTGTTGTTCTGCTAGCTGTTGGACTCGCTCACACACAGGCTGGTGCGTAGGATACGGACGACCATGATGGCCATGTCAGGCTGTTGTCCTTTTCTCTGCAATCTGATGTGTAGGAGTAAGACACACACACGGAGGGAGAGAGAACGGACATGTCCCTCTTACTTCAATACCCTAAATTCACGCACACACACACACACAGACAGACAGACAGAGAGACAGAGAGACAAAAAGGCAAGACCAGAGTATGACGGTGTTCACAGAGCAACTACAAGTGACCTTTGGCCTCGAACAGCTTCACAGCACCCAGGTTAAATACAGGCCTTGTGCAACGCTTAACCCACGTCAGTAAAAGGACAAACAACCACAATTGATCCAGTAAGAAGACACACAATACAAGGCGTGTGAGATATAATGGCTTTAGAATTTATTTGAACTGTATTGTTTTCCCAACAGGTGTGTGGGTTGCACAGGAAGCTCGACTGTGGTGCCACTGAAGCTGGTAAAAGGTTAAAAGGATAACGCTGTCACTATGTCATTATTTCTGATTGCTATTATCACAAGACAAACACAAAACAGGAGTTTGGAATTTATCCAAACGTTTCCTGGAGCCACAGTTTACAGTAGCTCGTGTCTTGCTGCTTTAGAACTGTCATTCAAAAACACATCAAATACAGGAGAAGTGCCACACTGAGGCACTTGTGTGGCATTTGAGAGACATATTCCTTCATCACGATGAACACTTCAAGTTTGGTTCACTACTCTGAGCTTGTCAGTCTAGTAAAGCAGTGTAAACATGGAACTGCATCTTCAAGCATGTATAGTAATATTTGCCTGATCTGAAGCTGTTCTCTAGAGAAGCAAAATGCAACGGCAACGTGAGGCCACACAGAAGGTGCTTTTAGGGGCAGTTTCACCTAAAAAGTGAAAATAAAGTTGTGTTCCTGGTCCAATATTCATCCTACTTTTAAATATCTTTCTCTTTAGCCGTCATGCTATGCTCACCAGCTATTCTTTAACTGCGTCAGTCTGCTGTTTGGTGCTGAGCAGGTAGCGTGCAGTGGGATTTTAAGGTGTTTTAACTGCCTGCAGCTGCTGCAAATAAGGTTGATTAAACTGGTGATATTACACCTAAATCTTTAGTTGTGGGCTGAAAAAAACCAAGAACTGAAATATCTCTTTAGAGCTGAGGGGAAATGCAGAATTGGGTGATAATTCTATGTGGCTTTTGTCACTATGAGATTTTACATTACACACAAATAAATGTGTTATTCTAAAAATATTAGTAAAAGACGCTTTAAGTACGTAGGCCAATATATATACAACAGGCATCCTTAATAGCCAGTAAGCCAGTCTGCTTTCTCACCATTCAAAAATGTTGGAGAAACAAATAACAATGGAAAAGTCAAATCGAACCTTTTCTGTATCAGAAAATACTGCTTTTCCAGTATCTCTGTGTCACTCCCTGATTTAGTGGATATAATCCACCATTTGTACCCTGAAGGCCAATTATTCTTCTCACATGTGTTATATTACTGCACTGCCTGAGGCAATATTGGCACTTGGGTGCTGAGCAGCGCTACATTTTCATTTGATTAATCTAAGTTTAGTATCACAGAGGGTAAAAAAAGACAGATACCGACTTTCGGTCTTCTCATTTCCTTAAAAAAAAGCAGCACCCATACAAAAAAAAACAAAAAAAAAAAAAACAAGGAATCATCTTTCCAGGCAATCAACCGCATGCGCAGCACACAAGTCTGATTCCTTTTGAAGGACAATAGAACACATGAAAACACAGCGTCCAGGTGCAGAAACTCTTCTCCTCCGGCAGCGGCTATTAAGTTCCACCATAAAACCCTTCCCCGCTCTTTGTAGAGAAAGGTGACAAAGGACGAAACACATCCCTTTGAGTAAGACTTAATGCAGCACTCAGGACATAGATTACCGCGTGGCCTTCTATCCCTACAATTAACCTAACCACCAATCCTCACACACACCTTGCCCTTCCATCTCATATCCTTCCTTCCTCGACAATACTCCCCTGTTTGTGGTTGTCCTTTGATATCACCCTTGAAACACACACATTCTCAAAAGGCAGCATCAGCAAAGCGTCTTTTTTTATATATATATATATATATATATATATATATATATATATATACACTCACACACATATACACGTACACAGCAGAGCAAAAACAAATTAGAGAAAGAGGCCAGGTCTAATAAATGGAGACAGACAGATGCCAGAATGAAAGACAGTGGAACGAGGAAGAGAAGAGGGACTGGAGGGGGAGGGGAGGAAGGACAAGGTATTGTTTGCCCACGACGGTCCAAGGAGGCGTGCAGCTGCTGGGGGAATCACAGAGGCACTCAAGAGCACAGCAAAGAAAAGAGGGGAGAGGCCCTGCCGCGTGCCCCTGACCTCTGAAACTGGGTTAAGAGGTTAGAGACACAGAAAGGCTCAGATAACGGTCCCTCAATACCTCCGCTCGCACATGCGTTTCTATAAATACCGTGTGCTATCAGCAGCGCTGCTTTACGGTGCCCTGCGCCTGAGCCCTGCCCCACATTCAGGTCATACTGCTCATCCAAGAAAATAACACCTATTCAATGAAAAGCCGAACCTATTGATCTGTTGAGCGCACAGCAGAGAGCACCAAAATAAAGCACAATATTGGCATTTCCCAGTCCACAGAGCCACTCACAAAGTGACTTGGATAAACAGGGATACAAATAACTTGCATTTTCAGCCAACGAGTGTTTGACCCTGAGAGTAAGGTCAGCCATGTCAGGGATAAAAGGCATGAAGTTATGAAGGGAATGGAATCTCCATCCATAACAGCTGTGGCTTCAATACTGCAGGCCTGTTGGGTGGATCTGCACATGTCTCTGGGAGAGGAGAGAGATTGAGAAGGAGTAGAAGACGGAAACTAATGCTTCTGTTTGAAACAGTCACACATCACACCACTACTGAAACAGCTCTGGGCCAGGGAGGACTTCAGTATGTAGGTGTGGTACGGAGTGTGTGTGTGTGTGTGGGTGAGTGATTGAGATAGAAGAGAGCTTGCTTTTCCCCGGACAGGTGGGATTTTGTGTGAAACTGGAGAACAACACTTCCTCTCATCACACTCCTTCCAAAGAGTGCACAGATCACAGATATTTTTTTTGGATGAGTGCTGTATGGTTATTGATTTTTTTTTTTTTTTTGTGACTGTCACAGATCTGGTTGTGAAACAATGCTTTGGTTTTACTTGTACTTGCACATCTCCAACGCATTCAAGTGCACACAGAGCACAGACCTTCTTGGGTATGGAAATTTGGAATATTTGAAATTCAGGCCCAATATGTTATGAAATGAAGTTATTAATCTCAAGGCCTTGTTTTTCTGTAGGGGCGCCATGTGTTAAAATCTAGTTTTGATACCTTTTTAATTTCATTGACATTATGCCTATATGGTAAATTATCACAGCAAACCTGGGGCAGGTTAATATTAAAAAATGAGATGGTTGGCAGTTATTTTTTGAGGCTCTTGGCAAAATATAATGAAGCTGCCATCATGTGTAGTCTACCATGTGCACTGAATACCTAATGGGGACGGAGGCAGCAGGATGTGTGCACGATTCACAGAGATTGTGAGGGGTCAGCAGGGGCTCACAGGTCAACTTTGCAGGTTAATTTAGCGTTGAAAATAACATAAAGACCGTATCCAACAGAACCTAATTTTCTGCTACAAAAGGTGGGTCATAATGCATTAGCGCTGACACTTTGTTCAAACACTGTCTCTGTGTCTGAAAGGTGTGACGGTATACAACTAATCAGGAAACACCAGTTTAATTCCTTTATACAGCAACCTTTGACTTGTGTTGGCTTTCTATCTGATCAGCTATAACCCTGATAGCTTTACAGCCATATATATATATATATATATATATATATGGCTAGTTATTCGAGTGAGGCTGGCTTCAAAAGCAAGCGAATCCCCATAGAAATGCACAACTTTAAAGCAGAAATAAACATGTTTACAGCATGGTACATTTTGGTCTCTCTAGCTAACTTCCCCGTTTATGAGAACTGTACGGGGGTTGATATTAAGGCTTACAGTTATGCACACAGCTCTTCAGAAACGTACGGGTGATATCCACGTGTTCCACAATGGATGATTTGTACACACAGGTGGTTTATCTGTACAGTGTATGCGTGTGTTTTCAGAGACTCACCTGTGAGGTTGGTGCGTGCGCTGTAGGATCCCAGGTACCGCCCGTCCGTGTTGGGTGTGTAACACTCAAACAGACCCTGGTCCTTGGCCTGCACTTTGGTGATGTGGAGCATAGCTGAGTCGCCGCTCAGCCTCTCCACGTAGATCTCTTTACTATTGACCCTCTGGGCATACACGGCGTAGGCATAGTTTGGCTGAGCCGTGCTCACGATGCGGATCTCCCTGTCCGCTACTGAGGGCAGGTACATGGACCACTCAAAGTCCTGCTCCATCCCCTCTTTGTAGCCCGTCACGTTGCACAAGATGGTCACGTGAGAGCCCTCAGTCCGTACCAGCGGTCCACTTTGCACCGTCACCACTCTCTGAGCCACGGCAACACCAGCTGAAGACAGAGGTGGGGTGAGAGAAATAGAGAGAGTGAGGATGGGGTGAGGGCAGGGAGAGAGGAAAGGGAGAACATGGGTTACAAAACTGTAGTTTAAATATTTAGCATTTGCAGAGTTTATGCACCAAACATCTCGTAGGAAATACAGAGACAGCGTGACAGGTGCAGCTAAGCATTCTGCAGAGCGCTCGCTGAGGTTGAGGTGCGCACAGACACACAATCACACGAGCGCACACATTTTTTTGAACACCACTAACCACATGAAATATTCACAGCAACTCTTTTTAACAGCTGTCATCCAATCACGCGCACTGCTATTGCACGCACTCGTGCATTAACCCTTCACCAAGCGGACAACGCTGCAGTAATATTACAGTGAAGGTGAGAGGCAGCCATCTGGGAGTAAGAAGAGTGTTAAGTGTGTCAAGCTGTACAGTACAGGTATTTTTGAAGTGGATGATAAACACCGTTTTGTCTGATGCATCCATAGTATGAGTAATTACACAGAGACGGATATTGGTATGAAATTGCTGAAATGTAACAAAAAATGTACAAAAATGCCAAGTTCATTTGGAAAAGTTGTTGCCATTACATGCAATGGTTTTCCACCAGTGAGCACCAAGTGTATTTTGTCTCACTATCTTGGTCACAAGTCTTTAAGGTAATCAAAAATGTGTGTTTATAAAAAAAACAAATGTCAGCAATTACATGTCCATGTTGGTTTTCCATTTGGGATTTATGAGGATCTCTCTGTACCGTCGGTGTTTAATTTTAATTATTTGCAGTTTGCAAATAAAAACAAAGACCAGAAGAAGGAAAAACTTCAAAACATTGTTAAGAATTCTTCTATTGTCCTCACGGGTTGTTCTCATTTAAACAAAACATTGAATTACTGGACAGAAAGTATTGTAGCAAACTGAGAGCTGACTTTAGCGTTAAAGCCCTAGTGAAGGCCGATTATTACTATTCTTTATGCTTTGCAGCCTATATTTAGGTCGACAGCATATGTGAATCTTGCTTCAACCCCTTGCATTCTCGCACACACACACGCGCACAATTCACCATTCAGAGAACAACTACAAACATCTCTCTCATTGGGGCCGGAGACAACAGAGCACTTACACATACCCCCCCAAATCCAGACAGAGCGACAAGTATGCCGTTTCCTGTCTGCACGAGCAACTGGGGATTGCAGCTGGGTGTGTGTGTGTGTGTGTGTGTGTGTGTGTGTGTGTGTGGCTGTGGGCACAATACTTGGCATTAATAATTCACCAGAACAGCTTTTTAACTTCAACATCCTCTCTTCTCTAATAGTAACTTTCTCCTACACTAAACCCGCTCCTTTCATTCACTGTTATCAGTGTGCGTCCATTTACGCCCATGTGTGTGAATCCACGCACGAGCTTAGCGTCTTATTTTTCTTCCTGCGCTTGGAGCTTCAGGTCTTTTGTCTATTGCTTTGCTTTTTGAAACACATTCCACTCAAAAAGTGATACAATCTTTACAAATGTACGATTGCTTAAATACCCAGTGTGTGGCCCGTAGCCTCACTTGGATGGAATTTGAATTCAGTCACAGTGACATCCCAAAGTGAAAGCTGATTAAAGTAGTCATTGCTTATGGCTTTGTTTCTCCTAATGGACTCCCACAGGACTAACCGGGATAAAAATGATAAAAACTCATGAGAGCCGCCACTTTAAAACTTAGACAAGTTAACCTTGTTTTTACAAGAAAAGCATCAAAAAGCAGCACAATTATCTGCAAATCAGCTGGCTATAAGTTACAGCAGGAACATATTGTAGTGACAGTGAAAATAACAAACAATTGTAAAGTATATTAAGCTCACAGTAATGTCTCTTAACCACAACAGATATGTCCCTATAGGAAAATTATAGGAATACTATGAGGCTTGAAATGATAAAGAGTCAATAGTGCTCTGAATGTATTCTTGAATAATTCTGTACTTGTTAATACAATTTTCCCCCATGCACACTACTTACATTTTTCATGCAGTCCTGCTGAATAATCAATAACAAACTAATTGTTTAGGTTTGTTTAGGCCATAACCTGCATATATTTAAATAGTGAGTTAACATAGGAACTCCTTCCACAGCGAGCAAACACCAAAGAAAAGCTGCGACTGACAGAAAGTCCATAGTGAAGGATGCTGACTGAATATGGCTGAGCATATTATGGGATGCATTAGGTAAGAGGCAGCCATCTCTTCTGACTCAGACTTTGGTTCCCTGTCTTTCTTCACTGTGATGTCAGTGTGCTAATCTGGCGGCGCCCGGTCTACCCACATCCAGCTCAGAGCTGTACCGCTGCATCACTGCTTCTCATGTTGCAGCTACTCATCTAGAAATGCTGGAAACATATTACTCATACATCTAAAAAAAAAAAAAAAAAAAACATACTACTCATACTGTGTTGGTGCACTAAGAGCTTTCCTCCGCTTGCCTGTCTACTGTCATCCTCCTGAAACAAGCTGCCTCCTTACTTCTGATTACTCTCACAGCCTTCCTGCATGTTTCACCCATCATCAATCCTTCCCTTCGTTCTGCCCCTCCACTCTCTCTCTCTCTCTCTCAGTATATTCCTGTCTCTTCTCTGTGCCTCGCAGTTCTCTGAATCTTTTCAGGCAGGATTTAAGCAGCTCTGCGAAACTTCAAAGTGCCCATCGCTCTGCAGGCTGTTTAGAAAGGCTGACAATGACATACCAAACCCTGCAGACCTTCAACTGATCGCTCTATCCCACCACCCTGCCACAATAATCCAGTGCCCGCAAACTCCCCCGCTCCTTCACCTATGGCTGCGCTGCCTCGATCGCCCATATTTGCTCAACAAGGCCTCGGATTTTCTATTATTAACCCTCATCTCTATCTCTGCATACCGCGGATGCCTTTCTACCCCTCTCCTCCTCCTCCCGCCTCTCTCTGGTTTACCTCTTATGTGTCTCATCTCTCATCTCTGCTGCCAGTCGCTTCCCACACAGCTAGTTGACTGGACGCAGGAAACATGCCTCCCATGTCAGATAATGTTGAATGACCACGCACACACTCTATAACATACCTTGCCGTCTGTTCGGCAGGAGCATGCGGAGCTATGGGAGCGGATGACTCCAAACACACACAAGCACACACACACACACACACACACACACACAAAAAGGCTGTAAAGAGGATTATGCTAAGTGGAAGGGGGGTTAAATACTAATCCAATCATTTGTGGCCAGTGTCTTATTCTCAGTGGAAACAGCAGGGAGACCACTAGCATTCATGCCTACCACTCACACCAGCACTCTTCTATGACACATGATAATTATACACCGAGAAAGGTGTATAATAAAACCACTGCAGGGTTTAAGTAATATAGTAGGACCTTCACAGCAGTGGGGATACTGCATGTGCTAATGCGGATATTCGGGCTGTCCATCACTACTTCGATTCTCACACAGACAGACACACACACACACACACACACAGGAAGCAGGAGGGTTATAAAAATTTTAGGGGCTTTAAAAAATAAAAACATATAATTATTTATATCAATGCCGTTAGTTTTGGCCATGGTTTCAGATCAAAACCAAATGTTGTGGTGCTGCCCAGCCCCGATGCCGTGTAGGAACAGCAAGTCCTCCCCCTCAAACTTTTCTACATAAACTTTCGGGGAAAGTTGAAGAGAGGGTGAACTAGTGAGTGAGATATGAATTAATTATGAACATGCTTGCTAGCCATAAAAAAAATTAAATAAATGGACCTAGTCAATGTCCTATCTCCCCAAGGAAGGTTCAGACCCATCGCACAGATCTGAAACCTTGTGAAGATTCTCAGTCTGCGAGGTAGCAAAGAGCAAAGGCAAGATCGCATGGTGAGAAGAGAGGAAAAAGAGGAGCAAGTAAGGGAGCTAAAGACAAAACGACAGCTGCCTCCAGGGTGCTGAGCACGACTGAAATGAACAGAACTAAGTGAATATGCAAGCGTACCACTGACTTATGTGATGCACATACATGTGTGACACAAAGAACTAAATGCTGGAGAAAGATGAATAACATAAGAGTGTTTCTCAGCACTGGTTAGCCATTCTCCAAAAATCACTCAGCATTTTTCTCCCTCTAGGCCCCCAAAAGCATTTGACCCTGTTAACATCATTACCAAAGAGAGCACGAGTGTGAAGGAGACAGATAGATTTCAAGATCAGGGAAAACTGGAGGGAGAAACATGAAAGCAGTAGAAAGAAGATGCATTTCCATGTTAACATTTATAGAGGATATTGACATGGTGCAATAAGAATCATGCAACAAAAAAATAAACCTGTACGCATTGTGCTTCCTGAGATTGCACCCTGCAGGATTATAATTGCCTTTTCTTTCATTTCCCATCATCATCATCATCTAAATTTGGCATGATGTCGTGCAAAAGCAGTGAAAAAGTGTCACTCATTGTACATGTCATCCTAATGTAAACCATGTACTGGAGGGAGGAGAATCCCCACTCTTTCTTCCTCACAGCTTCCTCAGATTCTTGGCTCTTTGATAGATGGGCTCAAGGCAGAATCAAATATTATAATTCGGGTCTCCTTCTCTCGTTCTTTTTCCACTCCTCGTCCTTCCTGTGGTGATAATCATCGGCGTCAGAAAGTAGAAATCAGTGTAGCAGGGGCTGTCATTAACAACCTCTGACCCTTTTGCCAGCCTCAAACAAATCCCATATTCACTGTGGGGTTATTAACTGGGTTTTTTTTACAGAAGGACAAGTGGCACCACATGTTTCTTCTGTGCTCAAGAGAAAGCTACATGATTTCCAGTGTTCAAGGCAGGAAAAAAAAAAAAAATCCTAGCTTCTGGAAGCCTGTCAGCTGGGAAACAGGTGTGACGCTCTGTGTTTGAGTGTCCGACATGGAAAAATACAGCGGGGAAAAGAGAGGCTAAGTGTTCTAACTTCCATTAGAGGGCCAGTTAGCAGCCAGGCCGCTCCAACAGCTGACAAACAGTTACAACAACTGCCCATCCACGCATCAGAGCAGAACAAGAGAGCAGGAGCGTTCAGAGAGTGGGAAGATGAAGTGGATATACTGTCACTGTTTTATATTTGTATGCCTCAAGTACAGAGAGCAAGGTGATGTCAGTGAGATATATATATATATATATATGCAGGGATTACAAGATGAGAACAGTTATATGGAGGGAAATAAATCACTAAGGGAGTTTCTGTAAGCCGTGTAAGCAGTGTTGCCATCATACTTTGGAAAGCAGGTAACATAGCCAGAGGGCAAAGAGAGAACCAAACATGAAACACAGACTTATGCATGTATGGTAAATAATTGTGCTGCACATTTATGCTCCCTCCAATATAGCCAGCATCTCTAGCAGCAGTGCAAAGAGTTTGCATGCAAATGCTTTATCTTGCACTGTTCTTTTCTCTCCATCCCTTTCGGAACTGGGACAGAAGTGTTTTTACATTGTTCCGTATTTTGGGAAACACTGTTATTCTCTTTCTTGCCGAAAGTTGGATGAGAGGACTGATCCTCGTGTGTGTGTGTGTGTGTGCGCTTATGTGCTGGACTATTTCTTGGCTGCGAGCGGTAACTTTCTGAAGTCTCCGCTTTTTGCCTGGCAATCTCACAGTGACAAAACCTGATGCATGAAGGTTTTCGTTTTCAAGTCCTGTGGCATTCAGGGAGTCATGTCCACGTCAACGTGTCCTTTTTGTGACTGGGATCAATGTCTACAGCTCTCGACTGGGACTCCTGCTTTGTCACACCTGGGTCACGCTGTCCTCTGCTCTCACTATGCTAACCAGTCCTAACTGATGGGCCCCCTGGGCTCCACAAGTCACGGCCCCACCTGCACTGTTGCTCATAACAGCTGCCGAGGCCAGGATAGAAGCAATGGGGGGTTTTAAGGCTAAATCATACATCTGTGTTAATGTGTTACTGTGCACTGCAGGTGTCTGTGGCCATTACACTATACATATAAGAAGAGCACGGGAGATGTTTGCTTAGCAGCAATGGGATTTTTCCATGTGGGCTGATTCATATTTTCTCCCATCCTTTTCCGGTGGATAGTGTCAACAACAAGGAGCAGATAATAATCCATCCTTCTCTGTTGAACAGCTGCCTCTTCATCCTCCCTCCTACACCCTCAGCTGCTTCGCCTTCCTGTTTGACCACGATGGAAAACAGCTCTCAAGTTCTAATGTTTCATCCCGAGCGATCACTTGAAACAGATAATCAGCATTCAGGGATTCCTCTGAACCTTTTAAACAACATTTTCAAACTATTTAGAAATATAAATCCTCGTAAGTGACGCCAGACTAAATGTATTCCTTCTCATCCAGTGAAGATACGCTTTATTCCATACGCTGCTTTATCGCTCCGTCCCTCAACAAGGGAACGTAAACACGATCACCTGATCACCATAGTCACATATGACACAGCTACGGCGACATCTTGACGTATAAATATAATTAAAGCCTAAAAATTGTGTTTGTACTTGAAGACTTTTCCTTACCAACCCTATTATGAATAAATCATTCAAAGACGGAGAGGCAGTAAGAAAGACTAAGCACACACACACACACACACACACACACACACAGCCACACACACACACACACACACACACACACACACACACACCACCACACACACACACAATCATAAATCAAAATAAAAATTGCTGTACTATACTAAAATATACTACACTACACTATACATGAACACAAGAATTTCACTCAACCCAGCAGTTACAATTAAACAATCAATCAATCAATTTAACAGCTGCACATAAAGAAAATCCAGTCCTATATACAGGAAGTAATCATATTTCCCATCATTGAATCATGAATGTCTTTTTTCTTTTTTTATAAAAATTGTGTGATTGAGTGAATTGAAGGCACTTTACAAAAAAAAGGAGCAATTCTCAAACCTGCTTCTCACAAACATTTGAAGACTATCAAGTCATGAAGAAGATGTCAAAACAATTATGTCAAAATTTCAATTGTGTAGTTTGCATACAGTCTTTTTAAATCTACGATTCTGCGGGTCATCGAGAGCTCGCTAAACATTTCCAGTGTAACAGAACAGGGGACGTGGCGAGACGGTCTGCGTGAGACACATGCAAGTGTTTAGGTTAGTCGTTAAAAGTGCCAGTCATTCTTTCATAAAGAATAACACCATTATCACACCTACTGTTTACGACAGTGTTGGAGACAAAGGA
>CALSCE010009132.1:1503976-1519024 GCA_943593645.1 Bovichtus variegatus
CACACACACACACACACACACACACACACACACACACAAAATCATAAATCAAAATAATAAAAATTGCTGTACTATACTAAAATATACTACACTACACTATACATGAACACAAGAATTTCACTCAACCCAGCAGTTACAATTAAACAATCAATCAATCAACAGCTGCACATAAAGAACATCCAGTCCTATATACAGGAAGTAATCATACTTCCCATCATTGAATCATGAATGTCTTTTTTCTTTTTTTATAAAAATTCTACCTGAGTGAATTGAAGGCACTTTACAAAAAAAAGGAGCAATTCTCAAACCTGCTTCTCACAAACATTTGAAGACTATCAAGTCATGAAGAAGATGTCAAAACAATTATGTCAAAATTTCAATTGTGTAGTTTGCAAAAAGTCTTTTTAAATCTACAATTCTGCGGGTCATCGAGAGCTCGCTAAACATTTCCAGTGTAACAGAACAGGGGACGTGACGAGACGGTCTGCGTGAGACACATGCAAGTGTTTAGGGTTAGTCGTTAAAAGTGCCAGTCATTCTTTCATAAAGAATAACACCATTATCACACCTACTGTTTACGACAGTGTTGGAGACAAAGGACACACACACACACACACACACACACACACACACACACACACACACACACACACACACACACACTAAGTGCCTCAATCTACTCCCGTCGCCAAATCCATTAACTCTATAAAGGACACCTGCTACCCTACTAACCTCATCTCCCCCAACCCCCAGCCTCTCTCACACACACACACACACGCATGCACGTCGATTGAATGTTTGTTTTAATTGTTATAAAAAGAATGTGGGTCTATGAAAAGAAAACTCAGTTATCTTCGGTTATTATCCATCTTGTGCTTGTGTACAATTAAGCATGGCAGCTGTATCTACTTTATGTACAGTGGTTATAGTTTTTGTATGACTGGCAGCTTGCTATCAGTTCCCACGTTTGTGCATTAAGCTGCAGACGGGAAAGGAAACTAATTGACTATTAATTAGTTTACTTCAAACAGACTTTTTCTGCCATTGTCAGTCATTTTGCCTTTCAGGCAGTAAAAACATGCGCTTGTAAATTCATGCATTTATGCATAAGCAATTACACACAAACACACACATGCATCTCTTTGGTCTTAGGTGTTAAGTGGAAAAGAAGCACATTACCAGAACAAAATGGCAAAGTAAGTGATGTGGTTTTAATGATTGCACAAGAGGATTTTTATTTTGTTCAAAAGGGAGGGGGGGGAAAGTGCATGTAGACATTTATTTATGTGCACACACACCTTTGGATGTGCACACACACCTTTGGACGTGCACACCGAGCCGAGCGTGTGCCACTGAATATGGATCAGCGGTGCGCAGGTGGGGAGCGGTCACCATAGTTACACCGCCTGGTGGGTATCCCACCAGCGTGGGATCTGCTCTGGTGGAGGATCAAGCATGGGGCAGGGGAGTGTGGCTGCACCGCAGGACAGCCGCTCAGAGCGCCGTGGGTGCTTGTATGTGTGTGGAGGAGTAAAGTGGAATTCTCTCTCGCCAGTCGTCATCATCACTCCCAGCACAGAACAGCAGGGGGGGAGGAGCAGACAAAATCCCAGGGGGAAGGAGGCTGGGTCGGTCTTTTAACTGGGCAAAGAAGGTGCTTGTAAACAGTCCAAGGTAGATGTGACTGTTAAACAGGTTCTTCCTCTGACTCTGTAACCACGATATCTGGTGTGGAACTCCCTTTAGGGCAGTTTCTAATTAGCGCTCTTTGAAGAGGAGGTGGGCTGGGCATAGCATTGTTTAGAAAAGAGTGGGGGAGGGAGGTCAGGGGCTATTCACTGGAGGAGGAGGAGGAGGAGGAGGAGGAGGAGGAGGAGGAGGAGGAGGAGGCAGCCAGAGTATCGTTTGAGTGAGGAGAGGCAGTGTTACATGCAAATCAGCCCAAAAGAACACAAACAGTTTCTAAAGTGAATAGCTAAAGGGTTGTTGTTGGGTTGTTATCACAAAACATGAGATACGATCTCAGGCGTGACCGAGTGTGCAGGTAGAGCCACGCGATCCTGCAGACTGTTGGACAGTGCCGACAGAAAACCAGACGTGCTGCTGCAGAGTTCAAATCAAGACACAAAGCAGACACTGCCTCCGCTCCGACTCCGGGTCCAGCAACTTTCCTGATTCACTGTGGCAGGCAGGAAGTCTCCCCCGAGAACTTTGCTTCACTTCACACAGTCACTCATCTTCCTATGTGGATTGGAGAGAGATCTGGGTCACGGGGGAGGATCATCATTAAAAAAACAAGACACTGCATGAAAAGACTAGCGGTGATTATTCACAACTAACTTCTAAGATTTTGATTTATTGCTCTGCTAGCAATAAAGTCATTTCAATCTAAAAGTTTCCTTGATCTCTCATGAAAGCTCCATTGGAGGAGTGGTTACTTTCTTCCTTCACGCCAACTTTTAGATAGATAGGAGGAAACCTGATAACAGAGGGCAATGGGGGGGTGGGGGGGTGGAGTAAAACTGCAGTAGTAGTTGGGTGCGAGTTTCTGTAGGAGACTGTGAAGTATGTATGACAAGGTAATTACTTGTGCTTTGGGTAGTAAACACTGGAAGCAAGTATTTGCCTTTAGGGGCACCTGATGCAACAGAGTCCACAAGTCCCTCATCCAGCTCTATTGATCCACTACTAAGAAGACACCTCAGTCCTGATACTGACCCACGAAGGGCCTGCGTTTCCATTACCCATCACTTTGATGAATATTTAGTGAAACTTACCACACAGTTGCTGGATGAGAGCCAAGCTGACAGTCGTGTTTCTACTTCTCTATTGTTTGTTTCCTGTCAGTCGAGTCAACAATGTTATGATATGAAAAAAAAACAATAGCACAAAATGCATTGTGTCATGGGTAAACACAAGTATGTGGGTCTAGTAGTGTTCATAATGCAAACAGGCGTGCGTGCAACTACAGAATGTAGCAGGCAAAGAATAGAACAGCACAATCAGACAGCTGCATAAGCCTGTATTTCCCCAAACAGAGAGAAGTGGGTCCTCCGTTTTCAGGTGGCAACAACAGACAAAACTTGGGACAATCACATGCACACATGGAAAACTTTTCAATCGCTTATATATATATATATATATATATAATATATATATAGCACTACATCAGCTATACAGCTAGACAGTGAGTTATTGCACTTTGCCTCAGAGTCTAGACTGCACCCTCTGTTTTGTCAGCTGAGAGTTACAAACACATGGAAAGCATTCCCAGCGTGGAAACAGCTGACTCAAGATGCACAGCAGCAGGACGCACTGGCTCGACCACACACACACACACATGCTAAAATCCCTGTCATTTTGGGGTGGGAGCCTCCAGCTGTCAGTCTTATTTGGGACAGAGGAGAGGCTGGGGTGTGGCAATGTAAACTTTGAATCCGGACAAAGTTTGAAGTCCCTGCGAGTTGACCTCGACTTTCCCATGACCATACAAAGTTGAAACGTCCATGAAAATAGTTATGACGCATGTGTCTGATTTTTTTCCCCCTTCAGCCTCCAAGTAGTTAAATGCTGTACCTTTATATTTGTGCAAACAATGAAGCTTTCCAAATATTTCTTAAACTTGCATCATAACATTGACAAACTAGATGGCAATTGAAAATTGGAAATTCATACAGTTGTCACTTCCATGTCCCAGATTTATTTCGCTGTTGATAATAGACTTCACACACACACACACACACACACACATGCAGACATTTCAATGAGAATGTCTGAAATAGAAAATTGGTCTTCAATCTCCAACCACTTTCAAGTGTGTGAACTGCCACGGCACTACACGGACACTCAAATCTATAGTTATGTGGCTATAAGTGCTGGCCTTCTTCCACGGCAGACGCTTGGCGAACAAACAAAAAAAAAAAAAAGCCACAATAGTTAAGCCTAATAAAAAAGGAAATGAGCTCTCGAGTACCTTCATGTTGTTTGATTGGGAAATATAGACTCAACGTTTGATGGCGTTACTTCAGCTACTTAAAACTTTTTAATCAATAGCACCTTAATGAGCCAGGATAACAGGCTACGGTTACAGCGCCTCTTCTCACATGGAAGCACTGATCAAAAATATCTTTAATAATGTCACTATGAGATAAGGAAGACTGGAAGCACAGGGAGGCAGCAAAGAAATGGAGGAGGAGGGAGAAACAAGGAGCTTTAAAAAAAAAGGATTCTAAGATTTTTCTTTGCCGTTTTACTTTATATTACTGCAGACTTTGGAAATGTGAAAGTATTGTTCTTACTGTGGAGGAAGTCGCTGGTTTTCATGCGTTTCTGTGCGGAGACTCGAGTTGTGTATTCCATCAAGTCTGCACGGTATTTTTTCATTCCAGTTTCACTCTTGTTGTGTGGTAATGCATTTTAACTACATATTGATTTTTAAAAGTCTGCAAACTAGAAACTAATGGAGTTAGTGAAAAATCAAAAATCAAATGCTACAGCAGGTTTTAGAAAATGATGAGATGAATTATGGCTTGAAGACGCAGCTGTCAGCATGATTCTGTGTAGCACATTGGTTATGCTATATTCCTTCCTACTGAATAAAAGGCCACACCCACTGCCACACCCCACTTTTAGCCAACCTGCATGAATTATTTATCACATTTTTCCTATTCTCACGACCAATCCTCTGACAAAGGTTTTTTCGCAAATGCATTTATAACGAGTTCAGATATCGTGTGAATGGGCTGAAAACAGCACCTGTTTCACAGAGTTGGCAGAGATAATCGAGATGTATATAAAACATGACATCTTGACAAATGCGGGAATAACTGCAGGTGGCAGAATGTGCATCTTGTCAGACATGAGCTTTAAAATTTTCATCTGTACAAAGCTGCTCTGAGACCAGCTTATAAACCGGACCAGTGGAAGCTCATCTGAATCCGGGCACCTGGCTACTCTCCTGTCAGCACAGTAAATGGAAACCACTCAGGCATTTCACAGTTAAACCAGCCAACCTCGCACATATTATATTTCAATTTAGTTATATAAACTGGGACATCTTGGGTACTTTAGGTTGGCACCTCGTTTCAAAACACACCCTGACAAAAACAGAAGCAAACCCCAAAAATAAAGCACAGTGTGTTACACCACACAAAGCGCATGACATCTTTCCCCACTCTCTGCAGGGGGCGGGTTGGGGGGGGGGACACACATCCTGTTTCTAAAGCTAATAAACATTCGTTCCTTCAGGCAACTCTTTTTATATGCTTTATATCATAAAGCCTGGTGCCACAAATAAGCATGCACGCGCACACGCTCACACCTGGTTGCAAACTCAGCAGCAGATATAACCCCAATATAAGATTTGCCTGCCAAAAATGTGGCACCTTTGGGTTTACAAATGACTGATATAGCTGTCATCCACCTGTATCTTATTCTTCTTTCCAAACAAATGCATGTGGCAGCTGACACAAGAGGCAACAATCCGACAGAAGACAGACACAAGCACATCTCACTTAACACAGATGCTCGTACATCCTCTTAGGAGAGGGATAAACAATTGATATGGCAATATGTACATGCATATGTATACACCAGCACCAATGCTGCATTATTGGAGCCTAGTTGTATCCCTCCGTGAGACACTGAACCTGTAACTGCTCTGGAGTCGGATCAGCCTTTTTTGCCTTTGTGATTTGGTGGTGGTGTGTGGATGGCAGATGGAGGCATGTTGCTGTATGTGTTACACCATCACAAGGTCCCAGAGCTCAATGTGGCGTCTTCAAATATCTTGTTTTGTCTGAGCAACAGTCCGGGCCCAAAGATAGTCAGCGTACCATCATGAGTCGATTTGAGACGCTATAGAGCCAGAACATTTTGCCATTTTTTGTTCCAAAACGACTCTATGATCAAGAATTATTGCCAATTTATTTCTGTCAGTCAACTAATTTATCAGCTACAGGGGATTTCTTAGCTGCTTATCACATATAGGAGATTTGCCAGCCTAATATCACCACTAATGCTGGCATCGTGTCATAACAGCATTAGAAAGTATCCTGAGTCCTCTCGTGATGTGTGCCAGTGATCCACACACTCCACATAAAACAACTCTTTCCTAACACATGAAATGTTCTCCACCACCTCAAACTGCATCCCGTTTAACCATATGACTCACGGTTATTATGCAATACGAAAACCCTCCGTTAACCAGCCTACACTGTAGATTAGATCTGTATTGTGACCGTGTGCCGTCTTCTCTACTGTACACGGAACAATGCATCGCGTTTTCATTGGAGAAAAGTCATTTGCAGCCCCCGATCCCAGTGAGAGTGACTTCTGATGTGCTGAAAGGGGACGTGAGGCAAGGCGCAGACTGGTAATCCTCTTGGCCAAGTGGGGGCCTCCAGCGGGCTGACTTCCACTCCCACTCCCGCCCCCCTCCTCTGTCCTCCGGCAGCACTGACAGGCCTCCCCATCCAGGAACAGAAAAGCCATCTGGTGTTTGTTTGGGACAGTTCACAGGCAGGATGTACTGTGTGTATGAGTGTGTCAGCAATCATGCCTGTATGAGTGTATGTGTATGTGTGTGTGTGTGTGTGTGTGTGTGTGTGTGTGTGTATCGGCTGTAGGCTACATGCTTGGACTCGCATTTGTCTGTAATATCCAATAAATTGCAGGTAAATTACAAATGTGTGAGAACTGAACGCGGGTTTTACCCCGAGGGATGACTTACTGTACAACAAAGCCGGGAGCCAGTGTCCTCACACCCACTGGATGACTTCATAGCCCGGGGTGTTGGTGATGTGCAATCCAGGTGTGTCTATGATGTGTGTGGTTATATACCTACACTGCATGCAGGCTGTGTGTGTATTCATACATGCGTGTGTGGGTTAACTACAGGCAATAACAGGTTGTCTAGAAGACCAGATCATGAACACAGGAGGTCAGACTGTAAAGGGTTAATCTGTGACTGGAAGTCCAAATATCACATTAACCTAGTTCAGCACACACACACATACACACATACACACACGTACACACACAGCTGGTCACAGGCATCTGTCATTATCGCAGTGATTATCGATGTAACCCACTTCCACCTGACTCATGATGATGACTAGTAGGTTAGTCGCTTTCCCAACTGAGGAGTACAGTACCCCACATGTGTCATACAGGTGCGCCTGTTTTCTCCCAGAGTGGACATTCACGGTACAGATGAAGGCTGAAAGATTCTTTAGATGACTTACCAAGCAGCGCACAGGCAAGAAGGAGCGCACCGGTTGCCATTGTGTGTTGCCCCGCAGATACACTTGTGATATTCCCTTCAGATGAGGAGGGGGTGTCTGCTCGGGTTTGACAGTGTGGTTAACCGCTGCTCGTGAATCCGAAAGGAGATCTACGAATCCCGGGTGACAAAAGCGGCCGGGGCTTCTTGAAAGTCAAATCCACAGCCGGCGAGTCCGGCGGTTTGCCAGTGTCCGACTCACCTCTTCTGTGTCCTCCTAATTTAAAAAAAGGGGAAGAAAAAAAAAAAGCCTCGCTTCGCCCTGATTTCACCCTCACCTATCTTGCTTTTATCGCTGAAGACTTGTGCGTATGCCAGGCGCCTGGGCGACCCAACCCACTCCCCGTTTACTACGCATCCGAGACTGCGGAGGCGATATCACACGCGCAGCCTCCCCGGAAAAAAAAAAAAAAAAGGCAAAAGTCCGGCGTGACTTGCGCGTATTTGGAAAACCTGATTACAGACAGGAGGCTAAATGTGTCCAGGGGATCTGAGAGCGTGCTGCCCGTGTGGAGTCAGACTGTAATAAGTCCGTGCTGTGGTTTTCCTCCCCTTCGCTGATAGGAGAGCAAATCTCAGCCCAAGCAGGCACTGGCTTTCTCCACGGCAAATCCCGGAGACTATAATCAATCTCCCACTATCGCTCCGCAGAAAGCCCAATGGGCGGGCGCTCTAGATGAAGCAGACAAGGCTTTGTGCTCTGACACAATACATCAGATTAATCAATGCATACTTTGACTCCAAACACTGGGTTCCTAATTGTACTATCAATACACCTGAGCCGGCGTGTCCTGATGCGGAGCATTAAAATGCGCAACAACAACAAAAAAAATGTCTACGAAAAAAAACAAAACTGCTTTACTTTATGAGTTCAAACACTAATTATAATCTGTGATCTGGTCCCAGACAGAAACAGTCCACTGCGTCTCTTCTTCCAAGGTCATTTCCCTGCTTCCTGCTTGGCAAACCACTTTTGTTTGCCTGGCAGTTTGAAAACTTAGCAGCGTGCTGTCTGCCTCCACCCCCCCGAGCAAAGACCACGCCCCGGCCGTGTGGGACACCGTCCACTGTGGGAGAAGCATAGTGGGGAGAAGCCACATTTGCATTTCTGAATTTAAATTCTAGGCCATGACGTCGACGGTTTGAATGGGTTAAGCGGAGTGGAGGGTAATTAAGCCTCTGAAGATACCAATTTTCTCAGCTTTTTATTTTGCAGGGTAAAGTTTGACCAGCCTTTGACATGAATCATTATGGCACTAAAATCACATATTACTGTGTATTAAAGTGTGTAACGACAGGGTTTTTCAAATGAAAAAATAAACACATTCCTTTTCTGATACTAGACTATTCATTTGTGGTGTTTACTTGTCTTATGCTGATCACAAAAGTCATCTTCACATGCATAATTGACCCAGCACTGTGTGATATTTTATATCACTCACACACCCCTATTCCCCCTACCCCCACGCTGCCATACACACAACTAGCAATCAGCATAATAGGGTGCCACTCTGCTGCTTGGGAACTGTGGGGAATATCTGCACAAACTCTTTTTTTCCCCCAACACATTACAGTTCACCTTTCAGAGATTGCAAGTTAGAAATTCCATCCCTCTTTGATTCAGATCATAAGCTAAACCAAGCATTACTTTGACATATGCCGGTTTATTGATTTGCCCGACACTGTGCTGCATTATTAGGAGGATCTCAAAATAGACAGAGTGAATGGGAGTTTGCATGGAAACAGAAAGTAGCACAATGAGATAATACTGTGTTGTTGGGAAGCAGTAAAAGTAAGAGAGTTGCTTTCTGGAAAGGACAGAAATATAGAATCCAACCCAGCGCTCCCTTCTTTGTAATACATAAATAAATGAGCAGGCCTTTGCATGCGCATACAAAAAAGTAATTGCAATGGACCCATCTGGTATTCTCTTTATCCACTGTGAATTGTAAGTTCCGAACACTGCCTGAATGCAACATGAATAACATTTTTTGGTAGTAGTATAATGACTTTTCTCCCACTGTTGTGCTCATGGATTTCAGCTTGTATAAAACTTCCTGAACATCCGGCGAAATGGATCTGAGCCCTGAGACACTAAGAAAGATGTTTACACAATACGATACGTTATTAAACTGTAACCTTACATCTGAATAACGGAAATAAAGATCTTTTTTATCCCTCCTTCTGTCACATTAACATAAAACAGAGACCGCTTTTAGCGTGTTAGAGAAAACAAAGGCTTTAGCAGACATTGATGCCAACAAAAACTGAGCCAGAATGGTATTAGACCCTCGTACGAAGCATGTGGGCTATTGGTTCAGCTTCTCCAAAGGTCTTTCCAGGTCCAACGCTGCTGAATTAATACAGAGCTGGCTAGGTAGGCCATGTGCATTACACCTGGTCTACATATTGCTGCGCCTAAATTTAGCTCAGTTCTCCATAGACTCCCTATTGCCTGGACGAGTGATGTCACAATTTGCACAGGCAGGCAGCTAAAAGGCATCTGCACCGTTGTTTGAGCCCAGCATCATGTTAGCACTGAAGATGAGATCCCCTTTGACCCCACACACCAGTTTTGGCAACTATTCACAAGGTTGTTTGCTTGGAGAAAAAAAAAAAAAGGCTTTAGAGGAATGTTTGCAAGTATAGTGGGTGCTGAGGATCACAATAGGTCTCCATGGAAACAGAGGAGTCTGCACTGTGTGCACTTCATAACAGGGTCCGTCAAAAGTGTTGATAGCTAAAGCCTTTTTTTTTTTTAACCAGTATCATTTATAATTGTTCTGCACTGTTTTAGGCACGCTTATTTATAAAAAAAAAAAAAGAAGAAAAAAAACATTTTTCTAAATCTTAATATTTCAGTACCCTTACACCACTATCTGTCGAGCTGGTGTTAGCAAGGTTAAAAAGGAAATGTTGAGGAGAAAGAGAGATTTTGTTCACTTATTTCATCATACACACATTTTCATAGAACGTCCCAAAAGTACATGCATTATTTATTTGATTTCTCTGTGCATTTTCTTCCCTAGTCTCACATGTCAGTTTTACACAGAGGAGTATGTGGAGGCAATTCCCAGACAAACACATAGACATTCATATTCAAAAGCATACATTATTGCAAACCTGCCCACACAGATACCAGTGTCACATCAAATTACACATGAAATGTACATGTGAAAACATATGTACCGCACAAACATGGAATCACATGGAACTCACTTAGTTGATGAATCCCAAGTGTAAGCTCGGCTGCACACAATGAGCCCTGCTACACGAATCATCTCTGAAAGAAATTATAAATATGTAAACAAAAGCTCCTCGTTCTGATGGAGTCAAAAAGCAGTGGGGAAAAAAAACGTTGGAAATTCCCCTCTGGTAGTATTTATTCTTATAGACTTCCCTAAGCTAGGCAGAAAGGGATGTGGAAAGATACACAGAGAACATATGAAGTGAAACATCTCATTGTCAAACAAAAGTTATGTTGCAATATGTGATTCATCTGAATTAAAGATGAGTACAAGTGGGGTCATGAGGTAAAAGTGATTAGGCATTGCTTATGGGGAGAACAGCTATTGTGCAAAACTACTTTGCAATCTATCAACAAGTATGGACACATTCACGCTCCCAACGCTTTTCATATTCCATACACGTATGGCCTGTGTGCTAGGAGGCCATGGGTGCATGTAGAGTGTATAGTCACCTTACATATTGTATACACTGTGGGTTTTGACAGTCAGCAGACTGACAGACAGCAGGCAGAAGGCCACTCTCCAGCTGGGACCAGCCAGATTCCAGAGTGCCTCTTCTATCTAGGGTTTAATGTGAGCTGAGTCACTGCACAGTCAAAGTAATACACTCCAATTTCTCACGCCACACTTCACATCGGCTTGGAAGATTACACACTGCATTGTCAGATAACCTTTGATTACAGCTGAGGCTGGTGCAGTCAGAGATGTAATTTTGCCTTTATGTTATAAACCAAGTGTCGCAAGCTGTATTTTTTTTAAAGCTAAAAATCAGTTATCCAAACTTAAAGTCCTGCACACCAAACCTGTGCTGTACACATTTATAGGCGCAGCCGCGGAGCTTTCTTTTACGTTGCATTAGCACTGCCAGAAGCACAAATCGCTACATTTTTCAACAGATTAATTATTCATCATTTGGGCTCTTAATCTGGAGTATTAATATGAAATGACTTTTTTTCTTTTGCCTTCTGTCTGTCAGTGTCTCCTTCCATCCATCACCTCTGATAGCCTGTTTCTATTTCTTTGTCATTTTTGTGCTACATGCTACTCAGACTTCTTTTTCCTTCTGCTTGGAAGCTGCCATGATTATTTTATACTTATATGTACCGGTACTTAAGCGTGTGTCTGAATGCGTGTTCATTTTTGTGAACGCATGTGCTTGCATTGTCATTTTTCGGGATTCATTGTACAAGAGTTGCTTTGCAGTAAACCCCTAGTTCACATGCATGTGAGCATGGGCAAAGGATTTCAATAACAAACTGGTTTTGCAGTAATTACTACACTCGGGGGAAAGCACTCTTTTCAATCTGCCTTTGCAGGTGGATGTAACAAACATTAATTTATGTTTGGTTAAATCTCCTTTGTTTTCCTGCAGAGCCGACGTAGCGACAAGGACAGAGCACCACCTGTAATTGTTGTAATCATTAGCTGACACTTGGGTGCAAGAAATATCCTATATTTATTTCATTATAAATTATTGCTCTAGCTGAATGTGACAATTAAAGGCTTTTGAATGAAGCGAACAAGCGTGTGAACATCTGAGCAACAATAAATCCTTTCACCCAGCCTGGGTAGGCTTAGGTATTATCACACAGTGTTACTTCAGTTGTTAATATACAGAGACTGTCAGCAGCAGGGCCACCAGGCCACACTGAATAACAGAACAAGTCAGATACAATTATAACTTGTTTTTGGCAGCGGTGTGGATAAAATCCTCCGGTGTCATGAAGAAGGACAGCTGTGTGCACTTGTTCTTTCGTTGCATGAGGCAGAACTAATTATCTTGGATCTTCATTAAAAATAATTTTAGTTAGGTTCACGCGTTTGTGTTGCATTAATCTCCCTTCTTCTCTCCTTCTGTCTGTCTTTTGTCTCTCATTCTCCTCGTGATTATGTGGGTGTTGCCAAAACGTGCAAGCACAGCTGAAAGTCATACATTATTCATTTGTCATGTACTGGACAAAGTGACACACAAAAACCCGTGCACGCGCACACGCACACACACACACACACACACACACACGCACACACACACACACACACACACACACGCACACACACACACGCGCGCTGTATTCTCAGGGAATAGCTCATGACAACAAGGGCATCAAGGTGAGTTTAAACACACTGTGAACATTGTTCAACTTTACGCCCCAAAACACAAACCACATTACACAACACGCACACATTTCATCATCGTCCCTCGCAGGTACAGGCATGTCCCTTTTTTTTTTTTTTTTGCTGTTGGGTAACAACAACAAAGCAGATGCTATCTATCAACTCCAGGCTGAAAAACATCATTTGCTTTTCATGGTCACACTTACTGGAGCTTTTGCTTTGTGTATGGAGAATAAGGAAACTAATTCTCACCACAAAGCCCTGTAAAACTGACATGACGCATGGCTGGAAGAGGAACTGTGTCGGCAAAAAAGGCTTTTGGAGGCACAGTCAATATACCACCAGATTACTGATTCACAGATCATAGGTTGTAGCAGAAGAGTGCATGTGAGATTGTACTAATCTTACAATAATAGATACATACAAATACTAACCACATGCATCCTTTTATTTTACATTGTTTCACTACATCACTTGATTATTTGAACTAATAAAGTGAGGAATGTGACATTACTGTGGTTGTACAGGTTCGTTTTCCTGAGGTGGCAGCAAAGCCTGCAGAAATGACAGGGTAGTTAGGATTTTAATAGTAGCAGACTTCAAGCAGAAGATCTCAGGTTTGTCCCCAGAGACGTGTGTGTTACTCCCCCTCAGACCAACACAACCACACAACATTTATTATACAACCCTGCTGAACACAGGTCTGACACGTCTTGTCGTTGTATGCACGGTATTAAACAATAATTACAGGATTACTATATGCGTTTATTATTGGATCACTTAGATTCTGGTAACAACTTCCAGTCCTCTAAACCTTTGCTGCTCTCTTTGACATTATTATAAGAAGAATTCACAAGAAAATCTAAATAAAAAAAATAAAACCCTATCATAGGCCTCTTTAATCAAACTGTCTGTTGTTGTTGAACAACCAGTGTTACAGTAAATAATTTACTGCTCTGTTTTGCAACTTTAGGTCTGGTATACTTTGTGATTTAGCAGTGATGTAGCCTATATTGAACAACAGTGGCTGTTCTAATTAGTAAATGGGTCAAACGCGTGTCAGATATGCCGTTTGTGTGCGAGAGTGATATAGAGTGAGAAAGGATGGGTTTTATCTAACAGCAGGGACATTGAGTGACAATTATTTCATAGAACACTGGCTCATAATCAGTGACTAAGTCTTATTCAGTAGGTCAGTATTTTTTCTCTCCACTTGTCTAATGCTGGACCAGTGTCACGAGGAGGATGCAGCCTGTCCAACATTCAGAGGGGTGCAAGGCACGGAAACACCCTGTGCAAATCTCCAGTCCATCACAAGGCTGACAGACAGACAGGCTGACAGACAGACAGACAGACAGACCGTTTACCACCGTCTCTGTACTCATGGACAAGGCTGGGAATCAAACAGTGTATATTCCTTTTGGTTGAAAGAAATCCTTTGAAATGTACAGTACACTTATTCCTGCCGAGAGTTAGTTGAGAAGACTGATACCACTCTGGTGTTTGTACGCTACATATGAGGCTAGCAAGCAGTTAGCATTGCTTAACATAAAGACTGGAAACTGGAGAAACAGCCAGCAGCCCTCTTCAAAGGTTAAACAAAAATCTCTGCCTACCAGCACCTCCAAAGTTCACCAATTAACATGCGATTTGATCCATATAAAGCTGAACTGTAAAAACAATGAGAAGTGTTAACTTTGCTGAGCTAGATATTTCCGCCCTGCTTCCAGTATTTATGCCAAGCTGCCAGCAGCTTCAGACATTACTTTGCAAACTAACATGAGAGTGGTATGAATCTTCTCAGCTCATTCTCAGCAAGAGAGCGAATAATCCCAACATTTTGGGAAACTATTCCTTTAAGGTGACAGTGCTTTACTGCATGAGGTCGAATAATATTTATTCGCAAAAATATGCAAACAGGACATCATATGAATTCAAACTCAGAACAATATTTAGGTAGGAAATTGGCTTAGGTTGTGTTCAAACACTGAAATGCAATATGTAACCTTAGTTGCCAGCAACAAGTTACTTTAATCCGCAAATATGTCTGTCCTAATGTCCTTCAGTAAACTGCTAAACCTCTGAAAATCTTTACAAACATTGCAAGGCCACGAACTTGTTTGTTTGTGTCTCTGCAACAGTGCTGAGAAAACTATGTGACATCATCTCTGAAACCTGAGACGGGACACCTGAGAGTGTCTGTTAAAGGTCACTTTGAGGTATTGATAGCAATGACACACAATAAGTCACACAATCAATGTGGTGTAGAGCAAGTGACTCAGATAAGGCTGTTAACACCGGAGCACCGACACCATTCTCTTCTGCTTTTCACCTGTAATAGGTGTTACATGGGAACATCTATCTATCTATCTATCTATCTATCTATCTATCTATCTATCTATC
>CALSCE010009132.1:1531834-1551530 GCA_943593645.1 Bovichtus variegatus
TCTATCTATCTATCTATCTATCTATCTATCTATCTATCTATCTATCTTTGCCTTATTTGATTCAAATGTTGCCGAATTGATGCCTAGCAATATAGTTGAAACATGTCCCAAACACTTAAAATCAGTGAGAAAGGAAAGCACAAATAGATAAATATGGAAATTCCTCATTTAAAATAAGATAAACGGTTTTAACGTTGGCATAACATAGTGTGTTCATAAAGGGCCTCATCGCTCATAGCAAGAAGCTTGTTGAGAAAATGTCTATTCAGGGCCTTTAAAATAGTTTGGGGTTAATGTTGCACATTGAGCTTATTAACACAAACTTACCAGGCTCAATAACTGTTACATCTGTGGTTTTGGACACTGGTGTGAGGTGATACCACTCGCCACGAGGATCCTGTAGCCACTCCACCACCTCACATACGTATGAGCCATTGTCTGAGATCCGAGCTTGCCGAATACTCAACTCAAAACTGGGGCCCTTCGTGCGCTTCATGCTGATTCGCTGTCTTTGGCTCAGCTGTACGTTGGATCCGAATATCACCAGGCCATCCCGGTCTGAGCTCACTATGGTCTTATTTTCTGCATGTTGCTCGAGCAGCCAGGTGACAGCGTAGTGAGAGGAAGTAAAGGATTTTGAGATAACTGTGCATTTTATTTCTATGTCACTGTTGATATTCCTTGTCAAGGCAGGGGTGGGGGTCAGATCAAGCTTGCTCTCTACGAGAGGGAGGAAAGTGTAAGTCATATATGAGTTAGAGAAATGGAATGCACAATGCAGCTTTCATCCAAAAAAGGTTCAAAGACGGCATATAGCCTTACAAATCTCAGCAGTACCTGGGTTCAGCACCCTAACAGCTAGCTGGTTGGATGGAGGCAGCCCTTTGTATACATTCTCCAGGAAGACAGACACGCTGCACTGGTAGCTTCCCGCCTCCCTGTGGCTCGCACCGTTGATAAGCAGATAGTGAACGACTTCATTCTGTCTGTTCTCTACTTTGAGCTGGTAGCGGTGCTGGTCTCCAGACCAGCTGATGGCACCATCAGAGTACAGTGTCATGATGTTATCTATGGTTGAGGCATCACGCTGCAGGATCCAAGTCAGTGTTATTGGTACACGTGGCCCTTTGACCCGGCACATCAACTCCAAATGTTCTCCCACAGTCACTATGCTCCTGCGACTTATCAGATTCACTTTCACAAACGAACCTGTGAGAAGAGGGGAGTGGAGAAGAAGAAAGCAGAAGTCGGTGATCATAAGGTCATCATGCAATCATGAGTGTTCA
Organism: Bovichtus variegatus; assembly: GCA_943593645.1. NCBI lineage: Eukaryota > Metazoa > Chordata > Actinopteri > Perciformes > Bovichtidae > Bovichtus > Bovichtus variegatus. Next base: position 1,533,121 of record CALSCE010009132.1, read on the forward strand.
AAGTAAAAGAGAGATGTGAGAAAATGACATTTACAATGTACTGTCTGTCTTCTTTCACACATCATTTCACAATATCATTTCCTGCTTGACAACAATAAGATCTATAATATATTATATGTAAATACAGCATATGCAGTGAGGCACTCTAAAGCCTATACTCAGCAAATGCATGTTGACAAAACTAAAGTCCTGGAAGTGAACTCTGCAATATTCGTTATATCCTACAGCACAAACGTGTTGGACAACACAGACAGACGGAGTCCCATCTTACTTGTAGGAGCCACGGTCACAGTAGAAGTCTGTGACTGGCTGTTGGTCTTTCTGTTGGCTTTCCATTCAGACACAGCACACTGGTAGTCTCCTGAATCAGAGGGCGCGACCTCATCCAGCTCCAGGGTGAAGGTATTAGTCGTTGGACGCGTTGCCTTTATTTTGCGACTCATGAACTCACTCGCTTTCTCCACAACACCCTCCTGACTTAGACTGATGACGTTGGTGAACATGGCCGCTGATGTGGATTCTGATTTGCGTTGCCAGGTTACGGAGAGCTGACCTTTGACCTCATGCACTTTACAGGTGAGCTTCAGCCCGTAACCTTCGTTGACACCCACAGTGTTTTGCATTTCAACTGAGAGTCCACTTTCTGTGACGAGGCAAATGACAGGTGAGTGTGTTTGAGAAGAGAATACAAGAAAACACAGTAAGTTTATTATATTATATAGAAGATAAAACTTAAAATCCAGGGTAAATCATGCAGGTAATAAAATTAAACCCTGAATAAATATGTTTCTGTGTGTGTGTGTGTCTCAGTCAGGGCTCACTTGCTGACTGACCTGTGGCTGAGATGCTGATCAGCTGGGATCTGGAGTCCTGTGCGGCTCCCTGTGTAAAGGCACCATTCTGGCCTCTGTCCTGAAGCCATGCTCTACAGATATACTCTCCTTGGTCCTCGGTTCTGACGGGCTGCATTATGAGACTGTAAACTCTGTCCCCTATCCGGGCTGCCCTGAGCTCTCCTTCCTTCACTCGCCCACTGTACTCGGGCCCCGCAGACTGAATGCCTGTAGGGCCAATGCGGGCCAACTCAACACCTCCCTTGATCCAGGCTACCGAGAAGAACCTTTCCTCCAGGCGCTGCGTGTCTACGTTGCAGGACAGTGACAGCTCCTGCCCCTCCTGCAGAGTTGCAGACTGTGTAGCAATCCTCACCACCAGAGACGATGTGTCTGGTAACACTTCTACTCGCAGCAAAAAATAAGCACAGTGAGACAACCGCGGATACACGCATCCTGTCAAAAAGCCACAACGACTGAGAGGAAGAGCAAGATTATATCGAGTCAAATCAAGATGTGCTATTTCATACATGGAACCAATGAAATGATGGGTGCTTCTAACCTCTGGCTGTGACATGCAGGGTCGTTTCCTCTGTTTTCTTCTGTGTGATAGTGTACCAGGAGCGGTCAGGATCTTGGATCCACTCCTGAGCCTGGCAGTAGATTCTGCCTTTGTCTGACAGCTCCAGCTGAGCCATGTTTAGCTTGTACGTGGCCTCTCCCATTTTATCTAACCTTATGAGTCCAGCTTGGTAACGCCCTTCAAACCCCGTGCCCGGGCTCAGTGTGAAATCTCTATCCAGAGAAATGATAGGCTGAGCATTGTCCTCGCCGTCTTTGTGGAGGTACCAGGCAAGAGACAGATGGGTGTGCTGGACGGTGTTGGTGGAGGCCTGGCATGTTAAAGTGAGAGCATCACCCTCATTATAGCTCAGTGAGGTGGAGGAGGCAGGTGATGAAACACTGAGGGAGTTGTCAATCACTATGGCACCACATCAGAGACAGAGACAAAGACATGAAAGTCTTACATTTTTGCCATCTTACAATACAGCGATGCTGTTACATTGAAAAGTAAGTCGTACAAGTGGAACTAATTACCTTTCACTGTTGTCGTAGCGCTATAAGTTCCAAGATAATTATATTCTGGGTTGACTACAGTACAGCCATATTCTCCTTCATCATCTTTCTCCAGGCTTTTTATCTCAAAGAAGACTGAGTTTGGAGTCACATGTGTCAGAGTAATTTCCTTGCTCCTCACACGGCGTCCGTACACAGAATAGCTGAACCCTTGGTTTCCAGTACTGATGATGTTGATCTCAAATGCTGGCATTGCAGGCTTCCTAACACGGAATTCAATTTCTTTAAAAGTGCTTTCACTGGCGAAGCCACTCACATTGCAGGAGATGGAGAGCGGAGAGCCTACCACACGATACAGAGGCCCAGCCTGTGCTTCAGTGTGCACTCTGGACTCTCCTGTGTGAAGCACAGACGAAACACACAAGTTGAAGTCAGTTACTGCAACATACAGTCAGTTACTGCATGTTTTACACTCCAGGTTCCAACCTTTTGTAATTAACTTTTTATTGCTTTTCAAAAGAGGCAATATCACACCGAACATGGTAAACAACAATAATAATAATAATAAAACAACATGAAGAAGAAAAAAAAGAAAAAAAGGAATGAAATTCAAAAAAATGATAAAATAAAATAAAAATGATTAACCCTCCTGTTGTGTTCGGGTCAATCATAAATATTGTGTTTTACATTTGAATGCTTCAAGGCCTTATGATATCCTCCACAGTGGGCATTTGAACATACAAAATTGGTGATGACACACACACACACACACACACAAACTGAACAATTCGGTGTCTTTCCACCGCTTACGTGCCTATCCCCTCACGTGAACCACACCTGGCAGACTAAATGTATCATAACATGTATAAAGTTTTGCACATTTCAGACACCTGTCATTTATGGGAACCCATGTCTTTCCCGCGCTGCAGAGGCCCCTGGGGCAGAGGCCCCTGGGGAAGAGGCCCCTGGGGCAGAGGCCCCTGGGGAAGAGGCCCCTGGGGAAGAGGCACCTGAAGAACAGCCACCTGAGGTGACATTCCAGTCCAAGGGTGGTAACGTGCTCTGGTATTCATCCTCCCAGGACAGGGGAGGCAGAGCGAGAGTGGAACACACTGTAAGGATGACAGTGACAGGGCCAACACGGTGCAACATCTCGTGTGGATGACATCGAGTCCAGCTTCCAACTCTTTTTAACAAAGTCCATTGAGTAAATTATACTGGAGATGACAAACCTGGCGTGTGTTTGGGGACGCGTGGAGAGCACTGGACCAGGTGGACCTCCAAGCCTACATAGGTCTGTTGATTCTAGCAGGAGGTTATCGGTCAAACAATGAGGCTACACAAAGTCTGTGGGAGTCTGAGAGGCCTATATTCCAGTCAACTATGTCCTTACAACAGTTTCACGTCCTCTAGAGAATTATCCGCTTTGATGACAGAGATACACGACCTGTCCGCTGCTGAAATGACAAACTGGCTGCCATCAGAACCGTTTGGGACATTTTCAGTGTCCATTCTTTCTATATTTACTGCAGTTATTCATGCAAACCAGTAGTCTGAGACAATGTTTACAACTTAAAAAGGAATTCAATAAAATTTGGTGATGATTAATGTTTTTTGTGTTAATGTAAGAGCTGTTAAAACAGACCGGGAACACCACAGTAAGAGGGGAGAAAGGAACACAATAGCAGGGTTAAATAGACACAGGGTGAGCATTGGCATTATCTATCATATCACATGTTCAGGATAATTCTCATGATGATCGTAAGAACCAGGGCAAGTATTATTGAACATATAGCTAATATAGCTAAGACATAAAGGGCTAACATCTAAATAAGTATGACCATCCCGCAAATAGATTAATAACACCTTAATGGGCAAATATCCTCCTCATATAGTTATCATGCATATGTTATAATGTACGTAACATACTGGGCATGATTTCTATCATTCACATACAGTAGAGATGTTTGTCCCCTTCATTCATTGTCAGCTTCCTAACCTTTGTTTTAGTATTGCATGGGAGTGTAAAGAAATATAAACTGTTTACAGTGTATAGTGTCAAATATGTATTAATTATGGAGTATCGGTTAGTGTTTGCCTTCATCAATTAAATTGTTATTTGAAAAGAAATACATAATACCATAAATGAATCATCAATCATGAATTATTGTTCAAAGAAATGTTATGAAATTACAAAAAAATAAGTAACCAAAAACATAGTGAGTATCTTAGATTTATAAGACATATGTAGCCTAATATATTCAAAATGAACATAATGACAGATGCACAAATAACTATGTTCCACTTCAAATACACTCAACACCAGGTTTAATGGCTCCACTTACTAACTCCTTACTTTAAAATGACCCCTTATTACTTTTAAAACACGTTTTTAACAAAAAAGTAGTAGGATATTCATGTTCTACCGTATTGTCATTCACCAGAATGCAATCCAACTGCAGGAATTCAATGTACTACTTACCGCATTGCAGAAGTAGTCCCAGACAAAAGAGCAAATAATTGGTCCTCGAACAAGATTGCAGGGAACACTTCATCCTGACTACCTCAGAAGTTACACAGTGTGCACCCTAACCCCAGCCAGTCTCACTGTGAGTGTCTGTGCCTTTACAGAGACATTAAAGTGGTCAGTGCTTCCTGTAGGGTTACCAAGAGGAAGTCACAATTGCGTCGCAGTATAGGGTACTTGCAAAACTATATCATTGTCATACCATGTGTCTCATTCAACTGCAGGGGATGTGTGACGGAGTGTTGAAAAAACAAACAAACACAGAAACACACAATAGCCTCGTGCATCTTCATCTACACTATTTGATTGGGTTTGAGAATCATGTTCATGGCTGCAGGTAGGCTACATCACCTGGTTTGACGCCATCTTCAAATGTAATAAAAAATCAATTGGACAACAAATACATGTTTAACAGGCTGAACTCACTCACTGTACCTGGACTATACCTGGGATAATGTGCAGGGACACAGTGAGGCTGCTGGAGGCTCCTGGCAGGTGATGCGCTCCATCTCCAAACATCCATCTTTTGAAGTCGTTGCCTTTAGAACGAGCTACAATAACCATTTTTGCAACAAAAAAACTATTTCACAATAAAATATGTTGCTTCCGGTTTTCAAGCATTCAAATATTCATCTACTTGATTAGCAATAACAGCGTTGCTAGGAAACAGCCTGGGTCCAAGTTTGACGTAATTTGGCAAACATTTAAACGTGAAATGAGTTGAGACTCGTCGTGTTTGAATGGTGTTGTAGACCAACAGCGCCGCTTAGTGGAGAACATGAAAACATACATTTCAGCATCGAGCCTGAGCTCCTGCTTTGCTTGTGTAAATAGTTAATGGGACATTTGATGTGTGATCTGTTCATAGTTTATCGATCCCTGAGGCTTCAGCAGCACGTGGACAGGCTAAGAAGTATTGGTAACAGATACATAACTATTTGAATAAGAATAAAATAGAACATTTAGACAATTAGAGGTAGCTTATGGCATTAAGAATCTATAGGCCTGTACAAATTATACATTATATAGGCTACCTTGCATTTAATTGTGAAAATATTCGACCAATCATATCAATCTGCAGAAAGAAGTCTGCTGTGGCCAACAAAAAAATAAAAAATAAAAATGTTGCCGTTACTCCTTTAGAAAACACCATGGAATACCTTTTTTTTTCAATATTAATTTTTATATATGAGAAGAGCAGGACACTTTGGATTCACGATGGCTGAACTGTCACCCGTGAAGAAAGAAAAGAGAAAAGAAAAGCAAGAGAGGTTCAAAGACACCAAGAGAGGTTCAAAGACACCAAGAGATGGTTGACAGAGAAATGGGCAGAATTGAAGCGGACAGCCCTGAAGTAAACACTGAAATCCTCAGTCAGTCATTTTATGCATCTGTTCAAAATCTCTATTTAGGGTGTACATTACACAGGGTGAGCAGGACCCCATGATTGTACATTAAAATATATTACCTTGTATTATAGACCTATATATAATAAATATGCATGTGCATAAAAACACATAATAGCTTCTTTTTTTCTTTTTTTTTTTGGCTTTATCTAAAAGTTTCCAGTTCTGACAAAACTGTTTATAGTCATCTGTACTGCACGACCCAGGGGGAAACCAGCCGCCTCCATACAGTTCGCTGGGCAGGTGGCCCGTTGTAATTATAGCCTATAATAAAATAATTTCTAATAATAATGGGGATGGAAAATATTACCAACATATATCATACAAAATGAAAATAGAACAATAACCATACACTATGATCATATAATGGATAAAAAGCTGGTTATATGTTCCTACTACTTAAACTACTACTTCCATGGCAATATTTAAAATGTATGTAATTAATTATATATTGTTGTAGAAAGTAATTAAGAAATAAATCTCCTACAAAAACCAACTGTTCTCTAATCTTTGTTTTAAACTTTTTACATGAATGACGGAGTGCTGTGAGATAATTAAACAATACGTGAGTTCATGTTGATAGCAAATGCACAGAAACAGCAACAGCAGCGTTTTAAAACGTATTTAAGATGTAACACTGCAAATTACACGTTCATCCAATGCAGATAATATGCTGAGTGCTATTTGCAGTATATTTTCTATTTAGTGTAATCTGTCGGAGGAGACCTGATGTCTGTGTTTCTGAGGAAAATTGTGTAATTTAGGGGAAATTCACCCAGCACAAGAAGAGGAAGTGTCTAGAAACAAGCGTTGCATACGTTCCTCTCAGAACAGGAATAGGAAGTATGAAGAGCACAGGAAAAAACAAATCCACTGCTCAAAGCGACAAAACTGTTGCAAGCTTAACCACAGGGGTCTTCTTTTTTTTTTTTACTAGTGCAGGTGCAACTCAAGTAGCTGCACGCTGCTCTACCGAGGTTTTTGAGGACCTCTTTTCGTAAAAGATGAGTGACTCACTGGAGACGACTACAGACTGCCCCTTACCGCTTCTTGGAGACGACTCCAGCCAAGACGAAGAGAGAAATAGCCTGACGGGCTCAAGTGAGTTACGTTGGGAAGATGAAGGTCTACCTGTGGAGCTGCAGAAAGGGATGGAGAACCTACGAGTGAACAGAGAACTGACCGATGTGGTGCTGTGTGTTCAGGAACATGACTTCCCTTGTCATAAAGCCATACTCGCTGCTGCCAGTCAGTACTTCAGGTAAAATAAAATCCAATATTGTCTAACTCCACTGTGGTGGCACTGCTGGTTTTACTGAATGAATGTGTTATCTCTGGGTAGGGCTATGTTTTGCAGTGGTCTGAAGGAGAGTCACGAGGACCGTGTGGAAATGAAGGGGTTGGACAGAGGGACGATGAACTCTCTCCTGGAGTATACCTACACCAGCCGTGCCCTCCTTACACACTCAAATGTCCAGAGAATACTAGAGGCTGCCAGTCAATTTCAGGTAAAATGACAATTACTTACAATAAAAGTTAAAGAAGGTAGTTGGATTTGTTTACTTTGCATAATACTTATAGTTAATTCCTTTAAATTTTACCCCATTCAGCGTAACAAACATCTTATTGAGTGAGAAATTAGCAAAAGAGGGAAGTGAAAGTCGCCCTGTTGTTTACAGTCAGGATCAGTTTTCCATACAAGCTCAAATTAACTCCACAGCTGTGTCACACCAGGGGGGAGGCAGGGGTTTGTGTTCCCCTATTTCTATTTTTGTGACAAACAATTTCAGTTTTTCTGTCATTCTGGTTAGTACTCACTTCTTGCAGGTTGATTTAGGGTTAATATTTAGTTAATGAAAAAGGTTGGATTTACAGATTAAGATTTAGGGTACATTTTGGGGATATGCATTTCATAATAAAAACTTTATATAGCATGTGCTTATTGATAAAAACAAAACACAGTAAACAGTAAAAATGCAAAAATTGTCAGATTACAAAGTAGAATACAAATAAAAAACATTAAGACAATGAGGAGCATGAACAAAAATGCAAATGTTGTTGTTTGTTAAGGTGTTAGGTCATTTTTACTTCTGCAGACTTGTGAAATTCTAGGGCGGCTCATCAGCCTTTGAAATGTAGTTTGATCTGCTTATCACTGACAATGTTGAAACACCACGTACGTCTACGTCAGATTGAGAGTGACACCAATGCCTCTGCTGGCCTTGTCTCTTGCAGTTCCTGCGTGTGGTGGATGCATGCGTTGGCTTTCTGAGCAAGTCTTTGCACCTGGAGAGTTGCATTGGGATCCTGAATCTGGCTGAAAGCCATGCCTTGCAGGCCTTGAAGACCGGGGCTCAGGACTACATCGCCACTCACTTCTCCCAGGTAGTGCAGCTGCAGGACTTCCTGGAGCTGCCTGCAGAGTCGCTGGAGGCTATTCTGCAGAGGGACGACCTTGATGTGAAGTGCGAGGAGTGTGTTTTTGAAGCGCTGATGTGCTGGGTGAGAGTCCGGCAGGATGAGCGCTGTCCTTCCCTGGCCAGGTTGCTTTCACATGTGCGACTTCCATTGTTGGAGCCTGCTTACTTTGTAGAAAAAGTGGAGTCAGATGAACTGATTCGCGGCTGCAGTGAGGCTTTTCCTTTGCTGCAAGAGACTCGCATCTATCACCTCTCCGGCAGGGAGGTCAGTACACAGGGAAGACCAACAATGTGTTGTTGTGTCTGACATCATTATTATTTAATAAAATGCTGGTCGGCTATTTTAGAAAACATCCCTTTGTCCACCAGTGAGAAAAGGCTACTCCTTTAAAATGCTCCATATTGTTTAGTAGAAACAAACATTTTATGAAATGAATACTGCTGTATTTGTATTGTTTTGTAGTTGAATGTGCTTTGTGCATGTTTCACGTGTTTCTAGGTGGTCTCTGAACGAACCAAGCCCCGTGTGCAGCACTTTCTATCAGAGGTGTTCCTGATCATTGGAGGCTGCACTAAAGATGAACGCTTCATTTCCACCGTCACCTGTTTGGACCCTCTCAGACGCAGCAGGCTGGAGGTGGCCAGGATGCCGATGACAGAGATGGAGGATGAATCCCAAAACAGGAAATGGGTGGAGTTCGCCTGCATCACCTTCCGCAATGAAGTTTACATATCTGGTGAGAGAGGTCACATATTCAGGTTTTCTTCTCAGAGAAAGGTCGTAGTTACTGTAATGTGTGGAGGGGATTTCCTGCAGTGCAGATGAAAGTGAAAATGTTCCCCGTCTAATGATTATGTATCTACCAAGTTATGTTCTCTATATGTCCTCACGTCAAGGATAATTCTTTCTTGCATCTTCATTGTGTAAACGGGTTGTTGTAAATGTTTTCCAGGCGTCTGTTATTTAAATATAATGATGTTATAATCAGTGAATCCATATGTACGACTGAATAAAACAGCAAGACGTGATATAATGTGCAGTTACAGTTGTTGTCGGTTTATGTGTTACCCAACTCAGGAACTGACGCCCCAGATGTGGTCACTTTAACACTTCAGCAGCATGTACACTGTGCAAGTTCAGACGTGGGGTTTCACTTCAGAATGTTACGTGTGGGGTCCAACAGAGATGCAATGTTTCAGGATGAAAGTCTGTGCAGCAGGTAACAGCTTGTTCTAATGCTCCTGTTGTTGCAGGAGGTAAAGAGACACAGAATGATGTTTGGAAATATAATGGCGCCCTGGACAAGTGGATCCAGATCGAGCCTGTGACAACCGGCCGCTGGAGACACAAGATGGCAGTCCACGGGGGGAAGTTGTACGCACTGGGTGGATTTGATGGAGCTCAGAGGCTCGACAGCGTCGAAGTGTACGATCCCTTTCACAACCGCTGGGGAAAGGTGAACACGCAAGAATTCTACAATAGTGATGCTTTTGTGTAAAATTACACCAAATGTTCCTTTAGGCAAAACATTTATATGTTTCATAATAACTACTATTTGTATAATAATTCATATTTTATAATAACAGTGACATTTTAATTTCAAATGCCCTTTATCTGAAGTCACATTTCAGTATCAGCAGTTGCTTCAGAATGACATTGTTGTTGTTCAGGCTCACAGATGCTAACTGGTTAATTCTGGTAGCAGTTGTTGAGCTTGAAGACGCAGGAGACATGTGATCGGCTGAAAACTCTGGAAAGCAACACTATGAAATAAACAGCGGCTTGACATGCAAGTCTTATTGGGAACACAACATTATGCAATAAAACCAGACTTGAAAATGGGCATTTTGAAATAAAAATGTTTATTATGAAATCAAAATGAAGTCCAATAAAACTGGGCAGAGTTTTAATAATGTCTTCTGTACATTTCCCACACTTAATTCATGTGATTATCAATTTCATAAATATTTATTTATTTAATAATGAACACTTTGCGGCTCCATTATAACCATCAATTACTCAACTTTTATTGTGTGCATAAGGTGTTAAATGCTGCACCTGACTGCTTTTTAAACCTCACTTCTGTGCCTGTTTGGCTGTGCTTGCAGGTGACACCTCTTGCAGTAGGTGTCAGCTCCTTCGCTGCTGCAAGCTTTGACAGATGGATCTATGTGATTGGTGGCGGGCCAAATGGAAAGTTGGCAGCCGACCATGTTCAGTGCTGGGAACCTGGGACAGACAGCTGGGAACTGCGTGCGCCCATTCCCATCGAAACCAAATGCACCAATGCAGTCACATTCAAGAGTTGCATCTATATCGTTGGTAAGTTGGCCGTGGTGGACGGAAACTAAGTACAGCTATTTGTACTTTACACAAGTCTTTTCATTAGAATATTCTTTATACTTCTACTACACTAATTCAGGGAAATATTGCACCGTATACTCCACTACGTTTATTTGCTTGTAAAATATGATGCATTGTTATGTAATCATGAAATACCCAGTAGTATATAGAATAGTTCAAATTAGTTTTAGATAAAACTGTGAAATGCTAAATGCATTCATCATTAAAAATAATCCAACAATATGCAATGCAATAACATTCCTAGGGGACATTTTTCTGTATTATGAGTATCTTTGCTTTTGATATTTAAAAATGTTTTTGTTAGTAAGACTTATATATTTTTATTTAAATGGCATTTTCAATGCAGGATGTTTTGTTTGTAATGGAGTATTTTCTTATTGAAGTATCACTATCTTTAGTACAGAATCTAAACACTTCCTCCATCACTGGCTTTACATTTGGACATGTGTATATGTGAGGGTTTCATCAATAATATATAAAGAGCTTCTTTTCAAAACCAGATGACCACCACATGAGAAAGTAGACTAGACTTTTAACTTTTAAAGAATGATTGATAGCAGTGAGATGGGCACATATGAATTGGCTACAGCTGAAGACTTGCTCAAATATTTGTTGTTTTTCAACAATGTGGTTGTCCGTGTCTGGTATATTGTGTGAGAAATTGATGTCCATATGTGTGTATACATTTATTAACTTTATTATGGTTTGTCTGTCTGCTCCCAGGTGGTGCCATGCATGCCATGTATTGCTATTCACCTCTCTGCGACTCCTGGACTCTTGTGACCCGTCTCGGGGAGAGGGCGAGCTGTGCCATCGCCGCCTGTAACAACAAACTCTTCATCACTGGGGGACGGGATAACAAGAACCAAGTTATCTCCACAGTGATGTGCTGGGACGTTGGCCGAGCGGTGTTGACAGAGGAGTGTGTTTTAAGTATGGGTGTGTCGCACCACGGCAGTGTGACACTCATGAAGTCCTACACACACATACACAGGATAGCACCTGCTTCAGTGTGCCAATAACACTGACTTCTGTGAACGGACGTTGTTGTTGAGAGGATGGTTGAAATGGAAAAGTCTCGGAAAGTGACAAAAAAAACGTTGATTTTTTTTTGGCATTACTCAATTTATGCCACTTTCAAATACTATGAGTCAATCACTATGTTCAACCTTTAACAGTACAATGTTATATAACAGCAGATAAAAACAAAAAAACTAAGGTACAACAGTAATAACAGATGAAATGGTATACAGTATTAGAAGACTTTTAATACCAATAACATAACGATCGCATAAAGATATGCAGAGCAATGAAGTGTTGCTGACAGAACTTGTTATAAATAACAAAAAATATGCATAAACAAGAGGTGTAACTTTCATGTAGGAACCAAACCTTCGCACCTGGTGTTTTTTATTCACACACACACGCGCACGCAAGCACGCACACAAAACAGTAACAAAACAAACAGTCTTATAATAGATGCTGTTTGTGTCTATTTTCTAGTGAACCCTGCCATCTACTGGTCAATAAATCTTGTCTTGGTCTTAAAACAGTTATATGAAAAAAAAAATCTTAATCTAAACCAAATACTGGATTTTACTTTCTGCACACCAGCAAACGTTTTTTTGTTTTTTTAACTACAAACCTTTGTGTCTAACACATCCCTGAATCCCTGAAACTACTGTATTTACTTATTTCCACGTAGGCTATTCCTTTCAATACCCATACTACCATACTATTTAGTATTCCAGAAAAAAAGATTTAGTATGTCCCAAGACGTTTGTTAAATGCAGTGTGCAAACAATACCAGGATGTCCCACTGCATATGGCTGCAAATGACAAGTAAAGCATGAGGGTTAGAGAAAGGCAGGCAAGGGCCAAATTCTTGCACAACCGGAAGGAGAAATCTATTTGGCATTAATACCCAATAACATCACCTGGGTCACTGTCAAACAAAGCAGTCGAGCTTCCTGTATGTTTTCAAACTAAAACCCTCGAGTCCAGTCGAGTACCTAATGTCATTAGGATCTACGAAACTTTAACAATATTTTTTTTTTTTTTTACATATTTCAATGATTATGAAGGTACTTCATTTATTTATCCACAAGCTTCCGAGTCCAGGCTCATTACCTGCTGTTATGTTGACGCGTAAAATGGTCAGATTTCGAGTTTATTGTGAAGGTCAGGGAAATGCACAGACCGGAAGCTCCGGTGTCACACCTGGTATTACTCCCCAAATTTACTTTCGTTTGGGAACATTTTCACCCTACAAACACACCCTTTGGATTAAACCCAGCGCTCGAGTTTTGTTTTTTTTCAAACCTGTCCCAACCCAAAAAAGAACAACACATATAAACCTTTATATGTTACTCACTATATCTCACTATATCGGGAGGAAAACACTTGCAGCACGTACTGCATCAGTGCCTTTTCTGCGTTTCTGCAATGGCTCGTTGGTATTTCCTGGTGAATGTGATCCTCACTTCGTGCCTTGGTGAGTTTGTCCTTGCATTTTAAACTTTGCACTTTTGTGTCGACATGTAAACTGCAGAGCTGCTGCGCTCGCGCCACCAGACTTAATGATTGATCTCAATTTAAGTACAATAGTTGATACTATGTCACTGTGGGTTATAAGTATGTGTCTGTGGTATGCATTAGTATCTTTAATCTAATGTTTTTGAACTCCTTCCGTTATAAAAACAATGAATTAATACTGTTTAATGTAGAGCCAAATGTGTTGTAGTAATACAGTAGTACATCAGAATACTTAGGGAATACCAAGAAATACACCTGATATTCTTTTTTTAAACTTTTTACAACTATGCATGCACATTATTTACATTGACTTTACACCTGTAGTTACACCTGTAGTTACACCTGTAGTTACACCTGTATAAATAAAGCAATGCCCCTGCAACTATCCCACTATGTATTTGTTAAACGGATATCATTTGTGTAGACACAATGTCAGAAAGGTGTTATGTGATATTTTTTTGAGGACTTTTCTGGAGTTTTCAACTGCATCCCATGGCCTTCATCAGTAGCAGTTTGCTCAGCTGGCTCAGTATTAATCATGATATTCAAGTTGATGTGATAAGGTGGTGTCACACGGGGGTAGATTTTGAGTTAGATGGGAATGTCCTCATTGATTTTACCCTAATCCCAACAAGTCAAGGGCTGCAACTGACAGTTGTTTAAATTATTGATCAAGCTGACGATTATTCCCTCTATTCATCATTCAGTCTATAAAATGTCAGAACAAAGGGCCATCGCAATTCAATTAAAAAGCCCAATGTGATGCAATTAACACTCTAAAACCTAAATACAGTGTAGTCAGTGAATTGTCACATAACACAAAGAAAAGCAAAACATTCTCACAACTGAGAAGCTGCAACAAGGGAATACTTAGCAAGGTCGCTTTAAAAACTCACAATCGATCGATTGACAGAGAGTTTCAGGTTACTACACGACTAATCCTCTGGGCTCTAAAGCAGTCATCTCTGTGATGGCTCATCATAAAGTAAGTTAAACACCTACAGCAAACACATGTTTTGGGGTTATTGCCTATTGGACAGTCCATAGCAAAGAGACAGAAAGAGAAGCTCAATAAAACACCAGGAAGTCGCCCATGAGTCAAGATTGTTTTGTCAGAATATTTATTTATTTACAAGAATAAACTTCACTCTCACATTGAAAGGCTGCGGTGTTTCTAAACTGTTGAAAGTAAAATACATTAGGGGTACCTAATATTAGACAACACCTCTCTGGTGTTAGCAAAGACTGAATATTATAAGTTTCACACAAATGGGATTTATTGTGTTGAGTTGTCATCACACCCATCAATGTTACAAATACACTTTCACACATTATGTTGCATGTTTCTATACATACGTATCTGTTCTCTGTGTCTAGTTGCTGGACAGTCTCCAAAATATGCATTGAGGGGGGGGGATGTCTCCCTGAAGACAGGCATCGCTGGACAACCTGATGGAATTCTGTGGAAACATAATGGCAACAAAGTGGTAGAGTTTAATGGCAAGGAGCAACATGGCTACAGCCCGTTTGAAAACAGGATCACTCTCGACTGGGTCTCTGCAGAACTCAGCATCACTGACCTCAGGTTTGAAGACAGCGGACAGTATGACCTGGAAGTAGACATTAACAAAGAGTTGCATCGGATACCTCATCAGTTGGAGGTCATAGGTACGTTTTTGAAACGCTTTGTAACAAACTGGTTGTATGCAGTAAATCACTCAACACTGTTATCTGCATTCTGTAGCCGGACGTTGATGCATCTCCGTGCCCTTAAATGACTTTACAATAAAACCTACTGCACAAAGAAAATAGATAGATTTAGTAGACTATAACGTTGCCGCAGCCACAATAAATCTCTTTTCATCTTTTTTTCTTTTATTACTTTACTACACAATGGATTAAAACAATATATATTTTTGACACTGTTCAACAGAAAACTCTCAGACTTTAATGCCGACAAAGGGAGACACTGTGCATCAATTTTACAACAATCCAGTTCAGAATTTATAGCATCAATAGCCTGATACTTATCTTTCCACACGGATTCAAGGCTGATATGGTAAAGATGCCTCTAACAAACAAACATTGACCTTTTGGCTAGTGAATACGTACATGTTTTTATTATCAATTCAACTCAGATCACTTTGTAGTTGACAACTTGAAGCTGTTGATCATTTGTAGAAAAAAGTATTTTACTCACTAGCATAAAACCTGTTTAGAATTTTGAATTGCATTTGTATTTATATTTGCAGTGGGAGGGTTTTATATAAATCATTTACTGTAAAGAGATTAGCAGTGTCACAAACCTTTTGGACTGCATGCCGTTATTGCTTGCCCACAGTGTGATGAACATATTCAGATATCGAAACCAGTGTTATCTCTTCATAGATTACCTATAAAAATGCATTATAAAGTTGGTTAATCTGCTTTGTTTTTTATGATGGCCTTGGTATCAGTTGAGACAATGTGCGCTCCAGAAAATATTGGTTGTAGAACAGCTGAAGGCAATATACACTTCCATTCAGCGCCAAAGCAGGAATGACTGTGACTGTGAATGACTTTTTATTATGTTGCAGTAAAAAGTTGTGCTTGACGTCATGTCATAGACCAGTAGTCAGTGTTTGCCTCAACATGACAGCACTCCGTCCTAAAAGTGTCTTAGTCTTGCCCTAACAATAACTTATTTATCGTGACCGTGATGTTTCCCTAACCTAAACTTTACCGCTGTAAACATAGAAGCAGAGGAACAGAAAGCAACAGTGAAGACTTGTTTGGATTGAAATGAATTACACCCTAGCTATTTCATTCCTTTTATATAATTATGTTCTATTTGTTTATTTCATATGCCTTTTAAGTATAACTATATCACCTTTTTTTTTTTTTTGAAGCAAATGATTGATGTTTTTCGCTTATGGCATTTTATGTCCTTTGTCTCCGATGCCATGTCATGTTAGGTATGTGTTCATTTATGTGTTCATTTATGTGTTCACTGGTGTATCCATTAAGACAAGGTCTCCAAGGTCGCCATATCCTGCGAGATGAACGATGGCAGCGGCAGCAGCAGCGCTAACGTCTCTGGAAAGCTGGTGTGCTCTGCAGAGCCCCGACGACCTCAGTCTTTAATGAACTTTGAGTGGAAATCGCATGGAAACGTGCTGCCTGGCCCAGAGTTAAAAATATCTCTGGTGGAGGAACATGATGAGGAAGTATACACGTGTATTGTGAGCAACCCTCTGAGTAGTGAAACCGCTACATTCACGGCAAAGGATTGCTATTCGGGTAAGATTTCACTTAAGTGTCAGCTGTACTGTATATTTATTGTTGGATTTGTGGAATTTGTCATTTCAAGCACTTTTTAGAAGCTAATTTACATTTTTATAACTGGCCCACCATGAACCATTAAGAAGCAATACCTGCCGTGCTGCTTTCACAATGACACTGAATTTGAAACGGAGACTTTGATCTTTTAAACTCAGCCGGGCTTTATTCCTTAACCAGTGGTGACGGAAAAAATGAGTAAACGCACGAATGCTTTGTGCCGTGTGTTTTCTTCTCATGATCAATAATAATAAAAAGGGAACAAATGTATTTCAAATGAGTTTCAAAGTTATCTGCAAAATACTATATATCCTTTGCTTAGAGTTTTAAGAGAGTTCATGTTTGAAATGTAGACGTATTGTTAGTGATAGAGTAGTTATTGTTATACTGATGAATGTCATGTAATAAGACGTTGCTGTAAGATGGACTTTTGTGTTTCTGTGCAGAGAAAAGTTCACCCGGGCCACTGATTGCCGGCCTAATCTGCGTCTTTTTAATTGTGTGTGTGTGTGTGTGTCTGGGCATACTGTTCTGCAAACGAAGACATAAAGGTACAGTTAAAATATTACATTTTAAACAGAGAAATATATCCCAAAATTATTTATTTTACAGTAACACAGTATTACTAGCTGATGTATGTATGCACTGTATTCAAAGCTAGGTGTAACAGTTGCATACCTGTGATATTGAGTTCTGTATATGGTGCAAGGCTCTTTGTCATTTAGAGATCAACAGTCCTGATGCATAGAAAGTTATTTATGTGCAATATTATTGAGTATGAAACTAAAACATTCAGTTTCTTTCTCCTTTTTTCTGTCTTCTTGCTCTTTGTTCCAGCGTGTTTTGCAAAAACTGATTGTGAAATACGGTTACAACCCGGTGTAAAAGAAGGTATGACACTATGTATGCATGAACCAGAAAGATATTGTGGCATTTATTTATCACTTTCTTTCTTATTGGTGAGTTACATTATGTTTTGTATTTCAATCTGTTTCAGGGGCAGATGGGAAGAGCGGTGACAATGAAGAAACAAAGCCTCTTATTGGCGGACGGACTGAGCAGCAACATCACAGACAGCAACACGTGCAAGGTAAGAGTAAGAGGCTAAATGCCTTGACACTGTAAAAAGTAAAAGCTCCTGAATGTCATGCTATGGGATATTGTATGTACCGGGTTTAAGCTATAGGCCGGTTTATCACAGCTTTTTACAGTTGCTAAGAAATGTGTTAAATGTTTGTATTCTACAACAGGAGCAAAACCTGGGATTAGTAGTATTACAGTATTTATAATTATGGTGATAAACACTGCTTTGTCATTTTCTCTCTGATATTATTTATAAAACAAAATCTATCATATGCCTCAAAAAAATGACTCAAAGACATAAACCCTGACAGTGAGTGGAAAAAATGTTGTATTGAAATAATTAGAAATAGTAATGATCATAAGAAATATATATAATAAAAAGTGTTTATATATATTTTTCTTTTCCCATTGCCTTTTAGGGCTCGGTCATATCCTTGACTTGCTTATATATATTTTTTTATTTTGCAGGATATTTTGTATACAATAGTCACACATATTATATATATATATTACACAAGTTATAATTGATTTAAACTATAAGCATTCTTTGTTTGATTCCTATCTGCTTCTTTGTTACAGTGCGTGATAAAGATACGCAAGATGAGATGCCACCAAAAGGTTACACTAACACAATGTTGTTTAATATAACTTAAACACAGTAGAAAGAGTACGATTTATTAGTTTGTTTTTGCTGTTCACTCTTTCCAGGGCTCGTTGAAAGGAATAAAATGATTTTTGAGCAAAACAATCGTGGAAAGACCGACCAATTACGGACAGGTATATTGTTTATGTTCTCTTTTAATCAATTAATCAAGCAATCGTTTTATTTATAATATGTTAAAAAGA